>JAEQBH010006213.1:0-140709 GCA_016808115.1 Tetrastigma voinierianum
AAAAAGGGAAAAAAAAAGAGAATTAAGATATATACAGCTCTCAAAGGTGATTTATAATATGCTATATAAACATTTGATTACATCATATATAGTACTGTCAAGCTCCTTTAGTATATCTCCTTTCTGTTTATTAATCAATCCTAAATATAGAGTATATATAAATATTCTTCTTGCCTCATAGCAAGATAAGTTCAATTTTAGTCCTTGTTTTCTTTCAACTTATGATCTGGGAAGTCATCTAGTATTAGTTTCTATATCGCTTGAAACCATTATGTACTATATGATAAATACATAAACGACATTTAAAATGTTGTTTAAATGGACTCCGCCAAGTAGATATCCCCGCTTGCCCATCTGCAGAAGTCTATAAATAAAGAAACACATAGAATATCTACATACACTAAGATTCGTAGACACCCTTGGAACAAAAGAAAACACAAAAACTAAACAGATACATACACACATAAATCGATATTCTATGCTTCATCCCTAATGATTCTACTAACTCATCTTCCCGCCCAAGTGGGATAGGAGTTGGAAGACAATTTCAATTTGTATACCTTCATATATCCTATCAGAAGATGGTTTCCAACATACGGAAGCAACAAAATAAAATGAATTATAAAAATAGAAGGAAAAATTTAGGAGGAGTTATGTGGTAAAACAGAGATTTCAAACTTAATAAATTAATTATACTATATCTAAACCCACTTGGTCATTACTCTATCAGGTTGACAAGGTAGTTTAAATACATATAAAATTAAAAGAGTTTGATTATATATAATTTTCTCTTAGAGTTTTTTTCTTCGCTGAACCAAACACGAGAAAATAATTTTTTTCTTACCATTCTTTCCTTTCTCATTATTTCGGGGTCTCAATGATGTCAAAGACCTAAGTATATTTGATTTGGTTTTATATTTTTCAACGTGAATCAAATATTAGAAAACGGTTTTTCAAGCAAAATTTTTTCCTTTTCCAGCACTCCTTTACTTCCAAATCCAACAGCAAAAATAAAACGTTAAAATAATCACTTGTAAATAGGCGGTAGCTACTCCCAAACATCTATGCTCAGGCAAGGACCTGGCAGACACCCAGAAAGCTTTGATCAGTAGAAAGTGGCAGTACGTGTAATTTGTATATCATGATCTTCTTATATTTGGAAAATAATGGCTGAATTTAATATGTCCGACTTTATTTTTGAGTGGTTTCTATCTGAAACTCTAATTTCTTTATCCAGGCAGTTACTGGCGCCAGCCATGATAAAAAGAAGGTTAACTGCATGTGTGGAGAAGAACCAATGATAAGAAGAAGACCTGTAAAGATCGCCAGAACCCCACCCAACCAGAGTTCTCAAAGGGCAGACGGGCGTTGCTGATCTTTCTGCATCAATGCTTCTAAGGAACTAAAGGAGGCTCACCACGAAAAACTTCTTCAGGCTGAGTATTGATGAGGATGACCCATACGACAGGTGCTGGAGTGGTCTGCATAACACCCTTCATGTTCAAAACCAGCAAGAAAAAAAAGTGCAGGTTGAAGGAAAGGATGATGATGATGATGATAGGTATATATAGATCCAGCAACGACCTCCGCCGTTGAAAACCCTGATGGAGCTCTGAGTAAGTTGGAAGATACATCGCAAAGAGTCACTCTGGCATAGCTCTGTCCAGCTGGTAAAGAGCTTCGTTGTTGCTGCAGTTGGGGCATGGAGAGGTGTGCTCTATGGTGACTCCATCCTGACAACTGGTCCTGTTTCACACCGGAATCAGAAGATCTGGAGAGGTTTTCAGCGCACTTAATTCAGCCCATGAGAGTTTCGTCAGAGAGGACTGAATCATGATCTTCAAGATCGAAAGGGTTAGAGGTGTCAATGCTGCCAGAAACATGAAAATATGGAGAGAGAAAAGATGAACTTTGAGAATGAGAGTGCATGAAGAGACCCAGACAACCCAATTTCGGCATACTTCCTTCCTTAATAACTGCATACAGATTACACATGTTTCTGCTGCCGTTAAATAAAATAAAATAAGTACCTATACAAATTTAAGAAAATGCTTAAACTATATCTATCGATTACTGTTTTGATCGATGGGAATATATTTATAGATTAGTATTCTTTTTTTTTTTTTTAAGTAATATTCTACAAAACTTATTAAATTCTCACTTCTTATTATTATTAATTTTTTCTGATAAAAATCCAATTAAAAAACTGGTCTTTTTACTATTTTGGTTATTTAAGGGAAGGAACCATCACTTTCATTAAATAATCTGAGTTCATATATATGTATAGTACAAAGACTTCACGTGTATGATATACCCTTTTGGATGACAGCAAGTTAGTTGTTTTATTCAGTAGATTGAGTGTCCTCTGAAATTTTCAAGACCGTGTTTCCGTCAGGCTTTCTGTATTAAGAGAACGAGAGAGATGATAAGAACTAAGAGACGAACAAAATATTAAGGGAAAGGATTATATTTTCTTCCGTTGAAAATTACATCTACCAGAGATATATTTTGAAGTGTAGAGGTTATAAAAGTGAACACAGAGAGACTGAGGTGTTGTTAAAGAATGAACAACTCAATTGAAAAATCTCAAATTGGGGCATGAATCCATTCAAACTCCCCTGAACTCATCATACAGGCTAACAAAAAGAAAGAAAGAAACCAAACAACAATAATAGGTAAAACGCAAAAGGCAAAAAACAAATGGAAAAAAATAGATCATTTCTTCTGGCTGGAAGAGAGTTTGTTTTCTAAACTCGATCTAGGGCGGAGTAAGTAATAGAGGAGATTCATGAAGAAGTATATTATGCTTGTAGGTCTCTTGTTTGAATTCCATAGGGACCTTCTTGCAACAACAGTATCCGTTATTATTAATATCCCAGCCCATTTTCCATGCCTAGAAGAGGATCGCTCTACTTTCCTTAGACTAGACAATCTCAAAAGATAAGAAAATAGATTAGCAAATGAAATGGATGAATTAGTGTGTTCTCCGTTTGGAGCCCTGATAATATTAAGGAAAGGAAAAAATTATTTCAAGAAAATGATTTACTGTTTATTTAAAATGACTTGAAGAAAATAAAAATAAATATAGTATAAGATAATCAAAATTTACATATTTTTAAATATTTTGATCTTTATATAATACAAAGAAACAAATAAAATTAGTTTGAATAAACATCATTAATATTTTAAGCTATTTTCCTTCAAATTTTATTTCTTCCATTTTTCCTCTCTAATTTTCTTATGATTTAAGAGATTTTCGGGCTCCAAACGGAACCTAAGGGAAAAGGGATAAGAAATAAAACCGTAGCTGGGCACTCTGGGACATTTTGTGAGACTTCACTAGGGCTTCTGCTGGCCCTCACGAGAGCAATAATAAGAATGAGTTAAACATTCCAACAAAGCAATTAGGATTCCCAGAATGTTGCGCCAGCTAAACGGGTCATGGAGTAAGACATAGCCAAAGGCCAAAACAAGGCATGTTTTTAGATGTCCAAGCACTGCATGTAACGGAGATGTCTTCCTAATAACGAGAAACGTACTGGAAGCCATAGAAACAGATATCAGGGGCAAGATAGAAACAATGAAGACCTGCAAATAAGGTGGTTGATTCAGACCCCAGAATTTCTGAAGAGAATTTAGAAACGGAAAGTCACACACGACAATAATAAAAACAGAAGAAACAATGATTCATCAAAGTTTCGGATCCTCACCAGCACTTAGAGACGTATATTTGAAAGCAAAACATTTTGCTTAGTCAGAAGCCAATCCAGAAACACAGAAACAAACAATGTCATGGCTTGATAAGACATGACTGATAAAGAGCGGTTGAAGAAACTTTGAACTTCTTCTGATGTTATTGGTCATCTAAGAACAAATGATTAAGATCTCAAAACAAGATGAGAGAAAGAAAATTGATCTACAATGTACCTTATGACTATTTTTATGGTTATAAGCTAGCTTGAAATGCAGCTGGTATTGTTATAAAGTTACAAACTAATTGGTTAATCACCTCAGCCACTACTGGCGGGAGGGAGCCCGCGATATTATAAACCCACAAGGTCAAGTCAGAATCTAGCGCGGACCATGGCAAATAATTCATCCCTCTTTCAAAACTGACGTCCACGATGATTGGTGACTTCATGAACCCCATGGGTAGTAGTCCTCCTACAACTCTGTGGTGACCTTGCAGATCCCATGGGTAGCAACCCTCCCACAATTCTGGGATGAGAGCCATCTCCAAGGAATGAATCGCTCTCTGTTATAACCACTTGGGTAGAACTCATCCCGTGCCAGTTATCAAGGATGGTCATGGTTAAACCCACAAGGCCAAGTCAGAATTTAACGAATATGACCTGTTAATGGGTCATAACAGCATTAAATATTTCAAACATTAGAATGGCAGAGTGCACAGGCTCTGCCAGAATACAAACAACAGCAGGGAATTAACTCTTTCAGCCAGGATATTAATCGGGCATGCAGGTTGTAAACAACTGCAAGCAAAGATAAAGACAGAGCCTGGTATACTGAGCCGCAAACCAGTCACCGTCGCAATGCCAACACCCAAAAGAAGGATGGTTAAACCTGACACCCGGCTGTGGTGGTGAAATAAGAAAGCATCAGTGAACACAGCCAAATCCAGAAAATAATCACAAGATAGATAAAAGATTAAATGATTGAAATATCCAACTTAAGAAGTAATTTTAATTTAGCAGGAACAAATGTGCAAGTGCCTATAGATTTACCATAAGATATATACAAAAGAGCACCCAACCAAGTAATAATGATCTTCATTGATACATATATAAAGAAAATTTAAACATATATATGAGGTATATATAAATCACAAAGAGAACTCATAAAAGGGTGAAGAGATGATATGAGAGAAATGGACTTTTTTTCAGAAGTGTTGGAATATCAACATGAAAAGGCTAGATCAATTTTTGGGTTCAATTCACTGAATCTGCTTTTGTTTCATGAAAGTTATCACATCACGAAACACCTTCAAACAAATTGGTTCAGGTAGAATGGAAAGATCTTAGATTATTTATCAACAGCCTAGCAAGTTTTTACTAACCACTAATTATTATTACCGCCTCTCTGTATAGTATAATAGTTGACTCTTTAAGTATTCTGAGAATTGTCAATAAACCATATACCAAATAGAGGAGAACTGCACTACAAATATCATTATGGACTCAAGACTGTATGGGAAACTTCACAAAGTAATTGATCATAAATGCAAAGATCCAACCTGGTGCTCTCATCGATACTAAAGAAAAATAAAACACTAAATTTCAACAACCAGTGATTTACAAACTGCTGATGCAAGATATACAGCAAAAATACAAGCCTCAAGGCATATCCCTGAACCAATAATGGAGAAGCACCAAACTTAATAACATTCTTCCACTTTGGAGAGAATCAAGTCTCAATCTTTCATATCACATGCAAAATGGTATATTCTGTGTGCACTTATCGTATATTCAATCAATAATTAGATATTTGATGTAGCTAAAATAAAAATATGTTACTCGGCATTTATCCAAAGGGAATCCACACATAGTTTCAACCTAAGAATCTTTTCCGACAAGGTTAAATTTTTAATATGCTACGGAACTACACACAGAGTTACAGATTCCACTATGTGCACTTACTGTATATGTATCAAAATCTGAAGAATGTGATGTTTAAAGTAGCTAAAAAGATACCTTACGGCCCTACATGCTATGGAACCTTACACAAATATATCAAATTATGCATTTGGCCAAGAGAAGAGAGGTTCAATAAATCTAAAGGGCCAAACCCATTAAAACGAAAAGAGTCCCCCCTTAGACAAAAAATATCATTAGTGAACAGACAGGCTTAAAAAGAATTAAACAGATGTCAAGATGATCGATTGAATGTGTAATATATTATCATTTTAAATTGGCCTAGACATAAATGAGCAAAGTATCTTCTGCATTGGAAAAAATTTAGAAATTATTCTGATGCTGGGAGTGGATGAGTTTATATTTCAGTATGTGAATGAAATTTTATTTATATCTGAAGGAGAACATAGGAAAGCAGCAAGGAGCAAAGTAAAAGTAAGGGAGTCGTTAAGAATTTACCTGAATCTCTTCCTAAAGAAAAGAGTTTCCAGAAGAACAGCATAGGATATGAAATAGTTTTGTCATCTGGAATGCAAAACCACAAGAATAATTCAGATGTTTAGGAAAATTAAAATTATAAAATTTTGAAAAACTAGTTAGAAGATTCAAAATTCAAAAGATTACAAGTAAGATATGGAATGGTTTTATGAACTATGCCATCCATGGAACCACTTTCTCATAGAAAAAGAAAAGGGAAATTTATAAAGTATAACCAACCAAAATCTGAACTAGATGATTTACAAGTTCAAATATGGATTAAAATGAATTAACTTATCCTTTAGACTCAGTGACCATAGTAGACAAATTGATTCCAAAGCAACATAAACCACGGGTATGGTAAAATGAGTGTCTCATAGTACTCCAAATATATCTACTGTTTTCATACGGCACAGGTAAAAATTTCCCCATCCCTTGAAGCAAAAAGGGGAAACACCTACATTATAAAACCATTTCACATCTAATGTAAAAGAAGTTGGTAAAAACATAACACTAAAACCAAATGCCATAGGAGGATGATAAAATGTACCTGGTAGAAACCAACAGAATTGAAACCCAAGCTAAGATTCAAAAGACCGATGGATGTTCCATTTAATATGCCAAATCCCATCACAGCTCTAGCATCAAAAGGCTTGTGCTCAAATAATTTCATCCATAGTGCCACATGAAGAGAACAAAATGTGACCAGAAGATGCCAACTAGTTAAAGAAGGTACTGAAAGGTGGATAGTTTTTTTTTTTTTTGATGAGTAAAAAGGTGGATAGTTAAAATGATAACTCAAGACTAAATTAACAAAGCATCCATAAAAAGAGCAAATATATGAATGGAAAAATAGTTTTCACACTGACTGGAATAAGCTCTATATAATCAAGAGGTTGCATGATGAATTATGGTTGATGTTAGAATAGCTATTGATGACCAAATGCATTCATATGATTAGAAGCATTTGATATTGGAGAAATGCATTCATCCACAAGAAAGCAATGGATCAATGCACAGAAAAAGATTGAATGATGTAATCTGTAGCTTTGTGTCAGGTACCCATTACATGAGAATTGATATGTGGAAATACATTCACTGTAACTAGAGAACAGTTGGTAGATATGATTGCAGTGCCTTCATAGTTAACTGGCATTTTAATTTTCATGGAAATCAAGTAAAACTAGGATCCATTATTTCTCCTTTCAATTATTACACAAACCTACAAGCACTCCAGACAGATTGAAACTAGAAGGGATGGTTCCCAAATATCCGAAGGTTGGATACCTGTTGAGTGAGATATGGCACGCAGATTTTAATTCCCATCTTCAATGGATGAATACGTCATGATATCCATTCTCCAAATCACATGTATACCTTGTCAAACCATTTGCTTATTTTTTTAATTTTTCAATAGGTGCCACAATCCTGTGTTACTTACATTATGAAAGAACATAACCATCCCAAAAGTAGAACTAGAGGGATGCACATGCCACTGAAGTGACTAATCACCAAAACCAGAAAGGTGCAGGGCTATTGGTCTCTACAACCACTAGCTTGTCAATTCTCTTAATCCAACAATTTATACTTCAATAGCTTCTAATCCCTTATTTGAAGGTCTGAATGATTTATTGAAAGTGCTTATCTCCATGGAATAGGACATTGTTATTGTTTCAAGTGGAAAAATGTTTGAATTAAATTTTTGGAGAAATAACATCATTCATCTATACCATGCCACCCAAGTTGCATACCCAATTAAGAATCCATTCATAGAGAGAATACAGTAATGATATAAGAACATATAAAGCAATAACTCAAGATGTCTTAAGATGTGAGGGGTTAAAATAGTATGATATGCTGAGATGAACATAATGAGTTTACAATAGTCAAGCTATTTTAGTTTATAAGTCACTAATAGGTTCTCTAAATCACCAACATAACAAGAGATTTTGCAATTAATTCCCTAGAAAATGCCGACCATAAGAATTTCATGACTTGCATTAAGAACAAAGATTGAGAGGCTCTGTTTTAAGCTGATGGCGTTTCCACAGTTGCCAACTATCAGTTATGCACCATATCCCCAGACTCACAAAGTATCATCCAATGGCAAACGTCCGTGATAGAAATTCGGTTTGTATCTTAATACAACTCGGGGAACTATCAATAAGGAAAAAAATACAATCAATCCAGCTTAGTGGTAGTTGATAGTTTACAGGACAGGTCAGAGATTGTGAGGATTTCTTTTAATTGCCAAAGCACTATTTGGAGTAGCAACTTAATTAAGCAGGCCAACAACAATGCCCTCCCTGTTATTATTTTAAAAGATCTCGTAAATGAAGTATAAGATTATTTCCAGAAAGATCAATTGCTCCTTTTATGTTGAACCTCCCTTCCCTGTGCTTGCAGGCCATGATTACAATGCCAGTGTAAACAACAAATTAAATACAGAAACCTTACAGATGAATCAACAAAAAAAGATTGATGAATTAAGCGAATAAAGAAACGGATCGTCATCTGCATTCCATCAAAAAAAAAGAAAAAGAAAATGAAAGCATAAACCACTGACCGAAAGAGAAGCCAAGCGAGCTAATCAGCGCCTTATTGCAAATCACAATCGACACCGACGAAACCACCGACAAACTCAAAGCTCCTACGGTTCCCAGCTGGAACCGCTGCAATATCACTCATCTTCACCGAATCCCACTCTCTCTCCTCGATCCGGATCTGCAGGTGAACCATCATAATCCACAGTTCCAAACACTCCTAAACAAGAAAACGTAATCAAACACAAAGCCTCACCTCACATTCCCCAGGAAAGAAACTGAGACCTTGAAGGAGGCAAACCCGCGAACCAGCTCAACTGCATCAAACACCAGAAATTTAGAACCAGATGACAGAAAGCACAAGATGATGTGATTCAGCATTGCCAGAGCCTAGATCCTGCTACACTTCCAGAGAGAAAGAGAGAGAAAAGGGGAGAGAGAGACCGAGGCAAGTACTGTGAAAGGGATGAGCCAGGAAAATGAGAGAAAAGAATGCATGAAATTTGGAGTCTGCATTGATTCAAATATTTATATGAAATGCTCAATGGACATATTATGAAATTATAAAAATAAAATAAAATAAATCCCCAAATTTAGACTTACCTCTGAAGGGATTATTTTGTTATTAAAAGATGTAATCCTAAGATCCCAAGTAAACCTTTTAATTTCCTAATAAAAAATATCCTTTTTCATGGAAAATTAAATTAATTAAAAGAAGAAAAAAATAGTTCCCTCCCATACCAAATTATTTAATAGTTCATTTCATGTTTTGGAAGAAATATAAATATTGAAAAGGGCAAATTAGACACAAAGAAAGATCCTCTCATTAAATATCTATATCTGATTTTAATATATATATATAATATGCAAGTCAATGGAAATGGGATTACTAAAGTTTCCAAATTAGCAACATATCATTTTATTTTTTTTAATCATAAAGCTCGTTCACAATCTTTTACATCCCGAGTTGGAAATGAATCGTAGAGATGATAAAACTCTATCATTATGATGAATATATTGTAATAAATTCATTAAAAAGACTATTGATATGGTCAAATACAATCCAACAATCATATTAATTTGTATATTAGTTGCATCTATTTGAAAAAAGTGGCCATCTTAAGAAGAGACATATATTCAAATGAATAGACAACTCTTAAGAAAAGGTTGTAACTCTTCAAGAAAAGACATATATTTGAACGAAAAGACACATTTTAAGAAGAAATTGCTATTCTTAGGAACAAACATATATTGACTATAAATTCTTCAAATCCAAATATTAGTTTTCAATTTTTTTTGTTATGGAATTTAATAAAATTGTACTTATTGAATTAAATGGGTTTGTTGCATCTTGAAATTAATTTCTTAAAAATATATATCAACAAAATGTCTCATATTGAGATGGTAAACTCTAAGGAAAGTAATCTTTATGCCTTAAACCCAAATCAAAACTACTTATGGTTTTGATTGGAAGCCCATGTTACGTCAAGAAGATCCGTGTAAGTAAACCGTAGTGGCCCCCGTCATGTTGTGGACGATTTTCTTTTCCCATCCTTTGTTGAAAAAAATGCTCGCACATGTGGGGCCAATTTAAAGTCAAATCACATATATAATTAACTTTTTAAAAGATTTTTTTTTTTTTTTAGTAAGCGTATTATCAAACAAAAAAACATACAATAATAATCGCAAAAAATCATAATAATTATGAAATCAATATTTATAATATCTTTAAAAATTTGATCATCAAACACTATAATCTAAACTAAGTCATTTTTTTGCAACACGATCAATAATTACTTTCTTTTATAAGCATGTAATGACATAAATATTTAAGTCGTATGATGACAAATACCTTAAACGAGAGGAATTAAAATAAATTTGATTCAATGAATTTTTTTAAAATAATCCGATTAAGAAACTAGCGCTAAAAATTAAATATTTTCCTACAATGTTTCTCAAATAAATAAATTAATAAAATTAGGTCATGGGTATGAAAGTTTTGGTACATAATAATAGGGAAAAGTGTTTTTTATATTTTAATTTTGAAAAAGTTTTGAGAAATGGTTTTGAAAATTATTACGAAAAACATTGTTGAATAAACCTTTTAACTCACCCATACATTTCATAATCATGTTCTAAACTTTTTTTGTTCATAGATGACAATGCATTCATTTAAAGTGTAAGAAATGACATTATAAAAAATAAATTAGTAAAGTAGACGAAAAATTTAAATTTCATATGAAATATTTTACGTGCCAGAATAGAGGATCTAATCAAACTTCTCATTTTCAATAATTGAAGTAGACGGTAAGAATTTAATCGTTGGATGATAATATGAATAATAAGATTAAGAGCATCAAAATAATGAGACCTAAATAAATATACATAATGTTTGAAATAAATTCATATAGTTTGTTGACTTGTTGCTATAAAAGCCCACATGTCCAGACCAGGGAGGTTTTTGGGGGGACACTGCGGTGGGCTCACTCCATGGCAAGTGGTGGTGCAAAGGTCCATATGACGCCCCTTGCAGAGCCCGGCGCTTGGAGGATCAGACCAGTGGGATGTCGGCTAAAATCATTTCCAGGAGTCTGAATCATGCTCTTTGCAGGCGATCACGAAATTAAGTAGCGCGTAAAGCATTCATTATAATCGATTCCTGATGTAAGCGTCAGTATTTTGAAATGATTCCTGAAATAGATCTTCAGTATTAGTGTTTATACAAAATGTCCAGTATCAAAAGAACACATGAAATGAGTCATATCGAGACATCTTTCAGAGATTTAACTCTTTATAGTTCGGCGCTCCTCGATCTTGGGTCGTATCGATCATTGTTATCGTCGATGCGTTGGTAAAACAATGCGCTAAAGCGTTTCATCTTGAGTAGTTTATCTGAATCCGTTCGCCGAGTTAGAGCAAATCAATTTATGCAATTTAATAATTCAGAACTTTCAATCGTTTGGATGAAATCGATATAAATAAATTACATATCTTTTATTATATATATACAATAAATTATAGTTCATTGATCATCCCGTAAATACATTTCATAATCATATTTCACAATCTCCGTCTGATTCAAATATGCTCACAAATTCAATTTAGTTACGACATTGATTCAATTACGAATCGGTCGATTAAAATAAATTCGATTATATCGTCGATTCGATTCTGTGATCGCCCGATTATGCGATCAGATTCGATTATGCCCATCATTTTAGTTATGCGGCAATAAATTTACTTGCATATGCTTGATATCGGGATATCAGTCCTTTGTTGTAGCGGTCATTTGAAGTTGCGGCCGATATCGCGTGGTTTTATAACCACCAGTCACGGATCCATTTGAGGCTGGCGGTAGTTATAAACAATCAAATATTGAACACCCCTCTGCGTCTGGTCATTGGGCTCTTGTCCGGGTAATGTGGCATCAAATGGTCCTTGATCTTCTTTATTTGTGCTATTAATTATCTGCGTCTATCGTAATCACGAAATAAGCGGTTAACGTTCTATTAAAGTGTTCAAATCTTTATAGCAAAATATAGTCTGATATATGCAAACATGTATAAGCAGTTATTTTGATAATCGTGAAATTTTATATCTGAAATATTTCGCGATCACTTTCGAATCAATTAAATCAATTCAATATGCTTTTAGAACAACGTACAAAAACTTGAAGCAGGAATAGGAGTTGATAGAACAAACCCGAAAATGTTGCGGCTTTGATTACGTCGTGGAATCACCGATCCATGGTTGGCTTTTCCTCCTCATTAGTCCACTATTAAAGCTATTGAAACGATATTATTCAAAGTGTACTAGTGGTTTTAGTTAGGATTGATTTTCAGGTTAATATGAGTTCAAATTTAAAACGTACATATGTAGGTGGATTCTTGACTCAATGGGAAACTCCATAGAGTCTGAGAACCTTTCGAATCAGATTGGACGTAGGGTTGGGATGCCAGAGTTAAGGTCATCTGGCAGTCAAATCACTTGGTAGCGAGCGGACCCAGTAGGCCAGGCTAAATCCTACCACCTCAGTCGAACATCTTCTATACTCCTCATGAATATTGTATGATGGCAGTTTCGATGGAACTAATAGAATTACTGAAACCTTGATCAGGTTAATTGAAAGAGATATAACGCTTAGAGTTGGAGTGCGTATGTAGTCGCTTTGGTGGCTGGTAGCGAGTTACCTTTAGTACAACTGACTCAGTCAAACACCTCGGTCCGACATCTAACATATCACTCGAGCATATGAATGTATTCGCCCGACTCCGTAAGAACTTTCGCCAGTCAAAAACGCGAATCGAATTGAAGCGAAGAGATATAGCCGCCGAAGTGGATGCATCGTAATCAGCTTTAATGGTGGCCTGTATGGCCATTTGTTGTGTATTTATTTGATGGCCGGGTGTTAGACGGCAAACATTGGACAGCCGACTGTTGTATTAGTGACGTTTGGTATTCGAGGAGTAAAGGCCCAGTAACTTGGTCTCTGAGTCGAATTAAGAGTGAAGCTTCTTTGTCCAAGAGTTCATTGATGTGGCTGCAATTCACGAGAAGGACTTACTGCCCAAATTATCTTTAATTTCTGATCAAGAAACCACGTTCTAAAGGTACGGGCTAGTTGACGATTTGAATGATGGCCGTGGGATTGCCATTGGGCTGACCTCATTAAAGGACTATAACTTAGTCTCACGAGGAGATTAATCGAGAAATTAACTAACATCGAAATTTAATTGATGTATTTCTGATTACTAAACACGCCTTCTGATTTCACCTTCCTTCATTACCAAAATCAGCTCTAAGGTTATTTGTTCTTTTCTACAATGACACGTAGTTTAAAATGCGACCCAGACTTTTCCCACAAGGCCGGGATAAACTCACCAGTGATCGTAGGGTAGAAGAAGACAGTAGAAGACTGTATGGAGTTTGTAAAGTCCGGTTCAGGTCTCTCTTTCATTTCTTCATCGACTGGAAGGACTTAAGCCCGTCTTGTAGGAGACACATGGTCGTCGTCTGAAAATCTGGGAGGTGGGTATATATACAAGCTTTCACTTTATTTTTAACTTTCTTATGGATCACTCTTATTCATTACTTTTAAAAAGGAGGAAGCTTCCTCCTCTCCCTACATGCCACATGTCATTTCCTTGATTTTTTCCTTTTGCCTCATTTATTTCTCCTAATATACTTAGACATATAAACTTATTTACAATTGACCCTTAGGTCTAAGTTTCTGAATTCACATATTTTCTCTTTTCACTTAGGTTCATTTTAAGTTGACAATCATCTAATCAATATTTTAAAAAATTTAAGGAAAATCACGAGTTGATGATATACGGGAATATATATAATAGATTTTATTATAAAAATTTTAGAATATTTTTGGGTATTCTGAGTAATTGCAAAAATATATGTGTGAGCTACTCCTGATAGGGGCAAATAAAACCTGAAAGTATTATTCCCTTATGCCTTGACTTATTCTCTCTCTTTCTTCTCTTATACACAAAACACATTTTCATTTTCGAAACTCGAACTCGAGACCACCGCATTGGAAAATTTTCTAAAATATGGGTCTACATATATCACTAAATATGCATTATTGGATATTTAAGGAATTAACTCAAATTAAGTGATGTAGATTAAGTCGATAGAATTTAAAACATTGTATTTGGTATGACTTTATAATGTGTGGAAACCAAATATCTTATTTATGATTTTATGATGAGCTAAATTAAAAATAAGAAATGAAATGTCATAAATCTTTATGAAGAGTAATGTATCAAGAGTCTTCATAATGTGGATTTCTCATAAATCTCATAATGAGTATGTATCATGAATCTTCCTAATCGGGATACATCATGAATCTCATAATGAGTATGTATCATGAATCCCCATGATCGAGATACATCATGGATCTCATAATGAATATGTATCATGAATTTAGTAATGTATCATGAATCTTCCTAATGGGATGCATCATAAATTTGGTAATGTATCAAGAATCCTCCTAATGGGGATGTATCATAAACCTGGTAATGTATCATGATTCTTTATATGTACCATGACTCTTCATATGTATCAGGACATTTTATAAATAGGTTATGGTCCCTAAGTCATATGCAACAAGTTTTCTTTTTATCATCCCATAAAAAAATAAAAAAAACTCTTAAGTAATTAGCGAACTTATGTATACAAGACTTGGAAGATTCTTGAAGATTATAACAAATTACTAAAGTTTTAGTTACAAGGTTTGAAGATCAAGACCAATATATTCTCACTATCATATTCATTATGGATTAAGATACATTTTCATTTCAGTTTATACTTTTGATGATTTGACATGAAATAACTTTTTACGATGGTTTTTATCTTTTCTTTTTCTAACACACCGATTAAGCTTAAATGGAACCTATCATAAAGTAGATGTGATGATGATGAAGTCTTGAGGTGATGCAGAAGTATAGAAAAGATTGTAGATCCAAGAAAAGGTAGAGGCCAAGGTTAGAAAAATTTGGCCACAAAATAGTAGAATATAAAATGGCGAATTTATTTTGCTTAAGACAGTCAACAGTTTGTTACTTTATTTGCGAGATATGGCAATGACATAAATATTTAAGTCGTTAACAAATCCTCTTAAATGAGAAGTAAAATAAATTTGATTCCCATAAAAAAAATAATATTAAAATAATCCGATTAAGGTAAACGCTAAAAATAAAATCTTTTTATATAATGTTTCTCAAATAAATAAATAAATAAAATTAGGTCATGGGTATGAAAGTTTTGGCACATAATAATAGGGAAATTTGTTTTTTATATTTTAATTTGGACAAAGTTTTGAGAAATGGTTTTGAAAATTATTATGAAAAACATTGTTGAATAAACCTTTTAACTCACCCATACACTTCATAATCATGGTCTAAACTTTTTTTTGTTCATAGATGAAAATGCATTCATTTAAAGTGTGAAAATGACATTATAAAAAATAAATTAATTGAAGTAGACTACAAAATTTAAATTTTATGTGAAATATTTTATGTGCCAAAATAGGGATCTAATCAAACTTCTCATTTTCAATAATTGAAGTAGACGATAAAATTTAAATCGTTGGATGATAATACGAATAATAAGATTAAGGTATCAAAATAATGAGACGTAAATAAATATACATGATGTTTGAAATAAATTGATATGGTTGTTGACTTGTTGCTATAAAAGCCCACATGTCCAGACGAGGGAGGGTTTTGGGCTTCAGATTTTTAGGCCAGAGGGGCGCTGCCATTGGCGAAAGCATCCCGCTAGTAAAGTGGAGTAATGCAAAGTGGTCATCATATGTTATTCTGCTTTTTCAGAGTTATTGTTCGTTATAGAGGAGGAGCAGATTTTTGAGTCGTTTTGGTTTAAAATCGCGGGTGTTACTCTTGATTTGGGTTTTTGTTTTTCGATAAAGTGGTTGATTGTCCTGATATGAGTTCCTGCTGTTTTTATTTTGTTTTTTAACAACATTATAGTGTGTTTTGTCGCCAGATTAGACGTCTGCTCTAAGAGATTAATTTGTTATTAAAAGATGTGTCATGCAAAGATCCCAAGTAACAAGCTCTTTAAATGCTTCCTAAATAAAAAATCTACCTTTTATCATGGAAAAATAAATTAAATTAATTAAAAGAAGAAAAAGAAAAATTCCCTCCAATACCAAATTATTTATTAGCCATTTCCCTTTTTTAAGAAAGAGAAACTATTGAGAAGGGGATTTTTTTTTTGAATACTCTTTAGTTTTAATGTTCTCAGGCTCGAACCCGCCTTTTAAGAAGCTCTTTACTTGTTTGAAATTTTTTTTTATTCGACTGGTTTCGAGGTAGTAAGTATAAGTGTGAGACGTGAATCTAGAGCCTATCACTTGTCTTGTACATTTGTATGGAAGCACGGTAAGCGTTACGGCCAGAATGGGCGGCGTAGAGTTATTACGAACTGAGGAACTTAGACCTTGACACCAAGAAGATTGGTTAAATTCAAATATCTGATTATAATATATAATCAATGGGAAATGGAAGTACTAAAGTTTATAAGTTGAGCATATCATAATGTAAGTAGGAAAGGTAGCCCTAGGTTTTGAATTCTTGGTGATGGACGAATTTGTTTGGAAGCTTTTATGTACTATGCTTTCTTGATGCTGAAATGAATGAGAAAATGGGTTAGTCTCTTTTTTTTCCTTTCTTTTTTTTAGCCTTTTTTTATAACGGGTGATTTGATTAAAAGACCTTTTAAAAGCCCAATTTGACCTCTTATCATTTTTCGGTATGATTTTGATAAAAATGCCTACGTTGTTTTCTTGCAAAAGTAATCCTTTATTTTAGAATAATGTAAATGAAATGAAACAGATTTTTTGTCCAAAACAAGTTATTTTCAAGACAAAACATGAGATAAGTTAGATTCACTTGGATTATTTGATACATGTTAAGCAAATATTTCTTTGGGAAGGGGTGATTTGATTAAAATACCTTTTGAAACCTAATATTGGAAATTTGACCCTCTATATATTTTTGGCCTAATTTTGACAAAAATACTTTTCTTGTTTTCTTGAAAAAATAACTTCTCATTTTAAGAGATAATGTAATTATATGAAATGGAAAATAACTAAAACAAATTATTTTCAAGAAAATACTTGAGGAAAAATTAAATTAACAAATGTCTAAATTATTTGATTTCTTTTAATCAATATTTATTGGGAAATCACCTAATTCTCCTCACATTCTTCATTCACTTCTCACTTCCAACAATTACAAAGTTAAAAGACAAAAAAGTAAACAATCTATGTATGCTTTTCCAGTTTTTTGCCTATCTTTTGCTTTGGATTTGAATATGTTTATGACTTGTTACCTAATTTTGGTCATTTGAAATGAACATTGCAATCCATTCTAGAATATTCCATGGGCTCTTTCAAATGTATTGCAATGCATTTTTTATGTAATGGTTTGATTTTGAGTAATGGGTTCATTTAGGTTAGTGATTTGTATAATGTTTTAGAAGTGGATCTAATTTTTTTAAATGAGAATATTAATGATTTATTCAATCTATTAGTGAAATCTAATTTGCAATTCATTATTTGTAATAATGAACTTAAGTTACTTCTTTACTATAATATTATAGACTATTGCAAAATCTATGAAAAATGGTGTAACAAATTTAGTGTTATTTGATGTATTTTATCCAAATATTTGTAATAAAACTTGAAGCAAATTTATTTAGGGTGATTGGATTAAAAGGGTTTTGAAAATTCAATTTTAAAAATTTGACATTCCATTAATATTTGGCTTGATTCTGATAAAGATATTCATTTTTTTTTTTGGTAAAAATAACCCATTTTTTTTAATACACAAGGCAAATACTTAAAATGAAGGTAAATGCTGTAGAAGCCTTATAATTCCAATTTAAATGTCTAATTTTAAAAATTAATTAAAATTTGAAATAAATTCGCTAATCAGAGAATCCTTCAAATGATAACAAATTACTTAAGGGTTTAGTTAGAAGGTTTGAAGATCGAGAACCAATATATTCTAGCTATCGTAGCCATTTATGGATTAAAGATCGTTTCCATTTTGATTTAACGCGATGATTTATGGCGAAAGAACTTTTGATGATGATTTTTATCTTTTTATTTTTATTTTTATCTTTTTTTCTAACACACCGATTAAGCATAAATGGAACATATCATAAAGTAGATAGAAATCAAGTAGAAATATAAGAGTTAGTCAAGAAAGGTAACCCAAGATTTTAGATTTCTTGGTCATGGAAAGATTTGTTTGGAAGCTTGCCCATGTTAAGTCAAGAAGATCCGTGTAATAGTAAACCGTAGAAGACCACATGTTGTGGACGGTTTTCTTTTCCCATCCTTTGTTGAAAAAACATGCTATCACATGTGGGGCCCAATTTGGGTCAAATTTGATATATAATTAACTTTTTAAAAGATTTTTTTATGAAAGAAGATTATAAAAAAAAAACGTACAAACAAAAAATCATAATAATCTGTAGCTAATATTTGTAACATCTTTATAAATCATTCAAAAAACGAAGTAGAATCTAAACTAAGCCATTTTTACAAGACCTCAATAATTACTTTATTTGTATACATGAGGACAAACATAAATATTCAAGTTAGTAATAAATATTTTAAATGAGAGGAATTAAAATAAATTTGATTCCCATAAAAAATAATATTAAAATAATCGATTAAAATTAAAGCTAAAAATAAAAATCTTTTTATATAATGTTTCTCAAATAAATAAATAAATAAAATTAGGTCATGAGTATGAAGTTTTGGCACATAATAATAAGGGAAAATTATTTTTATAACAATTTAAAACAAAGTTTTGAGAATAGTTTGAAAATTATTATGAAAACATTGTTGAATAAACCTTTTAACTCCACCCATACACATTTCATAACATGTTCTAAACTTTTTTTGTTCATAGATGAAAATGCATTCATTTTAAAGTGTAAGAAAATGACATTATAAAATAAATTAATTAGAAATGAGCTATAATATTTAAATTTTATGTGAAATATTTTATGTGCCAAAATAGGGATCTAATCAAACTTCTCATTTTCAATAATTGAAGTAGACGATAAAATTTAAATCGTTGGATGATAATATGAATAATAAGATTAAGGTATCAAAATAATGAGACCTAAATAAAATACATGCTGTTTGAAATAAATTGATATGGTTGTTGACTTGTTGCTATAAAAGCCCACATGTCCAGACGAGGGAGGGTTTTGGGCTGATTTTGGAGCCAGAGGACACTTGCCATTGGCCTCCACTTGTAGTAAGTGAGTAATGCAAGTGGTCCATATGATTATTAATTGAAGGCATCAGACTATGAAACCCACCAGCATGACCCTCATCTATTCTCTTTTTCAAGTCATCGTTCCTTATAGAGGGCGTTTTTGATCGTTTTAGTTTTAAAATCACAGATTAGTATTTTAACCTTTCAGATTTGGGTTTTCTTTTTTTCAGTAAAGTGGATTGATTAACGATATGAGTTTATCTTTGTTTTTATTTTGTTTTTTTAACAGCTTTATTCTGATATGTTTTGTCGTCGAGATTAGGCGTATTACTCTAAAGTTTATTTTGTTATTGTGTCATGCAAAAAGATCCCAAATAACAGCTCTTTAAATGCTTCCCTAAATAAAAACTATCATTTATCATGAAGACAAATTAATTAAAATAAAAAACAAAATTCCCTCCAATGCCAATTATTTGTGAGTCATTTCCTTTTTAAGAAAGAGAAACTCTATTGGGAAGGGGATTTTTTTTTAATCGCTTTAATTTCAAGGTTCTCATGAAACGAGACCCCTCTTTTCAGCCCTTTACTTGATTTGAGAACTTTTTTGATATACTTTAGTTTTGAGGTAGTAAATTGTTACCATTGGAACATGAATCTAGAAAATACACTCTTTATGCTCTTTGGCATATGAAGCAGTGACATTTCTGAAAGCCAGGACCAGGCGTGATGGAGAGACTTAAACACACCAAAAAGATTGGTTCATTAAATATCTTATTATAATATATAATCAATGGAAATGAGATTACTAAAGTTTATAGGTGAGGCATATCATAATGTTGGAAGAGTAGCCCAGGTTTTGAATTCTTGGTGATGGGCCAGTTGTTTGAGCTTTGTCTATGTTTTTCTTAAATCTTTTGAATGAATGAGAAAATGGGTTAAGGCCTTATTTTAGTGAGTAGAAAATTTTTATTTTCTCTATTCAAACTTTTAAAGAAACAAGAGGCAGCGTTTAGTTACGAGAATAAAGGCGGCTCGTTTGAAAACGAAAGGCCGTTATTTCTTTTGACATTTTATATATGAATCGAAAGCAATTAAAACATTTTCAGCATTTCAATTAAATTCAACCAAATTCAACCGATGGGGTTGAAAATGGCAATATTTTCGATGGTCAATCACAATATATTTTAAAATATTAAGATTAGAATCGTTGTACCATAAGTTTGGATAAGTTGAAAATTTCGTGGCTATGGGGCGCAGGTTGCAGCGATTAATGGTAAGGGGTTAGTTCCATCAGCGGTTACATATGCGCGTATTTCCGCGAGGCGCGATGTCGGGTTTTACGAAGGTTGATTAATTGCGATTGTTGTGGTTGGATTACATCCGATGGTTGCATATTATTTCACGGTAGTGATGTGGGTTACGAAGGTTTGATAGTTGCCGTAATTATGCCATTGAGGTTGGTTCCATCAGCGGTTACATATTATTTCCGCGGTAGTGATGTCGAGAGGATTTTATTAGTTGCCACGCGGTGTTGTGAGGTTGGGTTTGCAGGCGGTTTCTTATCGCGTTATATGATGCGGTACATTGTGGGTTTTACGAGTAGGTATAACCATTTCAATATTTATGGTTATTGTATTTTTATGATTTTTTACGACATGATGGTTATATACTTATATTTTATCTTTCCGTTTTTATGTTGTGAATAAATTCGGTAATAGGTCTTGATAATGATGTCGGTTAAGTTTTTGAGCATAGATTTCATATTGTTGACTTAGGTATAAGTTTGGGGTTTTGTGAAATGATTCGAAACGGGAACACAAAAGGACGTGAGACAGGGAGGAAGGAAGTTCGATAAAAACATTATTTTCTTATAAATTATGTACTCAGGATTTATTATCTCATGTTTTATTGTTTTAATCGTTCTCTAAGTCCAGACGGTCAGAAGTAGAGACCTACCTACTTTTGACTTCTACGTCACTCGTTAACACTTGGCGGTTACAATATTCTATCTTATCTATGCACTTTATTTTATTGGACTTATAGTATTTTCATTGTACTTCAAATTCCACGAACACTCTTAGAATGCTCTAATCATAGTATTGAACTCGTATGATGCTGCTCGTATGTGTTTGTAGTTGCAAACTCTGATAAGATCGGTCGGTTATAGTTTGAGCGGTTGTAGATCTTATATATATTGAGGAGTATTATATTAATCACAGTGTTTACTTTCTTTCTTAAAGTTAGGGTTCCATTGGACATTCCCACTGAGTTATACGATTATAGGGAAGCTTATTTAAACGAGACCATCAGAATCTTGGGAGGGTTTAAGATTCGAATCTTAATCATTACTAAAGTTTATAAGTTGAGCATATCAATTCTTGGATTATTTGATATATTTTAACCAAATATTTCTTTGGAAATGGTGATTTGATTAAAAGACCTTTTGTAAATCCAATATTGGAAATTTGACCCTCTATTTATTTTTGGCCTAATTTTGACAAAAATACTCTTCTTGTTTTCTTGCAAAAATTACCTCTCATTTTAAGAGATAATGTAATTTTTAGTCATTTAGAGATGAACATTGTGACATTTGGATGGATTGGCATGGAGATAGGACTTTTTTTCTATTCTTTTTAGAATATTCCATAGGCTCTTTCAAATGTATTGCAATGCATTTTTCTTGCAATGGTTTGATTTTAAGTAATGCGTTTCTTTAGGTTTGAGTGATTTGTATAATGTTTTAGGGGTTACAAATTTGTTAATTTATCTATTGAATAGTGGATCAGATTTTAATCAGATTAGTGATTTATTTCGACCTATTAACTGTAAATCATAATTTGCAATTCTTATTTGTAATAATGAACTTAGATACTTCTTTTACTATAATGTTATAGAATATTACAAATTTTATGAAAATTATTATAACAAATATAGTGTTATTTGATGCATTTATCAAATATTTATGCTAAAATTCGAAACACATATTTATTTAGAATTGATACCCCAAATCCTGAGGATCCATTGACAACTTGAATTAACTGCGAAAGATTGTGGATGTCAGGTAGCTTGAGCATCACACCATTGAATCCCCTTTTCAAGGACCCAGATTTAACAAAAATCGGTCGAAATCTCGGCTAATACGAGGAGCTCTACCCAGAAGCTACAACTGTAATTACATGGCAGCCTGTCCCGATATTATACAATGACCACAGGAATTTTATCTGAGTAAAAATAGGCCGCATGGGACATTTATCATACTCAAACATATATGCACATAACTATAATGTAGTCATGCGGTTTAAATTTACACCACTCTTATACAAAACATATATCAAAATTAAGAATTCTAATATGTTTACAAAATATAAATCAAAACAATCCGGCTTTCTTCTCATTGCTCGGCCTCTAGTAGTGCCATCTTCATATACATCCCTGTACACGAAGGTGGGTCCAGCATGTTTGGGTGGCTTGATGCCCGGTAGAGTGAAATCTTACAAGAGCACTCGCCGCAAGTGCGCATGCGATGATCATGCCTGACACATTCGATCATGATTGTGTCGATCCACAGAATGGAATCTACATGATATGAATGAGATCTTTACTCCTCGTGATCCTTATGCAAGTCCTCATGACTTCTCTCGACATGCAATATGCCATGTATGAAAAAGCCCCATTTTGAAACAAAAGATTTTTGTTTTGAAAACTCGATAGATAATCTCCGTGCTCAAAATTTATTTAAGACAATATACGATATAATTTGTGGACATCTTTCGGAAGTAAAATTTGATGAATTTACCCTCAGAAGTAATTTATCGGACATACTCAAATAAAACCACTTTGTTAAAGCCATATTAGGCAACCTCCAGATCATTCATCGACCTTTAGGACTTTGTCCCTAATGAAACCAACATCTGACACGAACCACAATCTTGATTTTCCATAAACCACACCCATTTAAATGCGATGTACTTGATCTGAATCACGTCTGATATCGCAATTCTTTTATCATCATATACATATATCACGAGGTATATGTACACATGCCTACTAATACATTTCAACCCATGCATCGATTGGAAAGTTATATCCAATGAACACATAAATTCCAATTAATTCCGCACGATTCAATACTTGATATATCGATACTGCAGCGTACATTGACATCGCAAGTCATTTACCACTTTCGAGTAATGACATAAGTTTTAACCTCTAAGGCCTAATTGCTTGACATACTCGAGTCCACAGTAGCCTACGACAAACCATGCAATGCCTCAATCATACACAAACTCATGCATTTCCCGAAGCCTCATAGGATAATTATATCAACATGCATCTGATCACCAACCAACCAGCATACACAGTTCAATGTATTGAACCCACCTGCGTCATCACAACCAAACAATTTGCATACTTTGGGTGCTCGATTAAATTTTGAGAAAATATTTGCGTGGAATTTTGATTAATTCATCAGATGTTTAGTTGACTCAGAAGCGCCGTAGAATCGACCAACACCGCAGAATAAAGTTCGGGCCCGAAAGATGGTGAGTTATGCGAGAAGGCGGAGTGCTGCGCGACATGCAAGAAGATGAGCGTCTACTTGAACCGTGCGGGGGTAACTAGGGTGACAACTCGAAGGGCCTATTCATCCCTCGCTGACTCCAGCGAATAAGGGTAAAGCCCGTCCTCATGGGAGAAAGTGATCCCTCGGATGATGAACTATCTTAGGTGGCTCTCCGCTCCTTGCGGCTCACCACCTCGAACAAGCGCGAGAATTTGAGTCGAAAAACCCGCTGATCAAGTGATCTCCAGGTCGCGTCTGTAGGATCGAAGAAGGCAATGAGAGGCGGACACCCGTTCGGGGCCCAGCCTCGAGATATATACCCTGCCTCCGGCCCGGGAGTATGGCTCCTCGATTTAAGCTCCGTGCATCATCCATTCGAGGTAGCATCATACGCGTTGGTTTTCTTCCCATTGGGGGCGGAGGATATCTTTGTCCTCACCCCTAGGCTCACATATCCTAAACTCAGGCCCGGTAGCTTAGTTATGCCATCATTTGCTATATGCGATGGCTCTCTTGACGTCGACCATATGCTACACATTTAGACGAACAATGATTCTTAGGCCGGAGTAATGTGATCCTCATATACAAAGGTATTCATGACTGAAGGACTGCTGCGCACAGTTCCTGAACTCGAGAGGATCATATAAACTCATTCGACGATCTGTGGCGTTCATCTCCCAAATACTTATGCTCGGTATAATGAAGGAAACATCAGTCCTCCGGGTATCCTGAAAGCGGGAAGACAAATCTACTCCAAGGATTTTGCTCGAGAAGATTTGCCTGGGTGGCCGTCCAATAATTGATATTTCACGGCATGGGCGAGTCCTTTAGAACTTCTGAAGAAGCTTTGGGCTTACCACCCATTTCTTTCAATCTACATCCTTTGGATCAGCCCGCGCGATGGAAGAGCTGTATCGACGACGGACAAGTATTCTGCTTTGGAGGATAATACTCCCAGGCGCTTCAGACGATGTGATAATTGCTCAGACTATGAGAAGCCCTTTAAGGGCGAGCTTCGAGCAGAGAAGGAAGCGGAATAAGAATCAAGCGCTCCCCGAGAATAGTCGAGGAAAAAGAGGCCTCCCCAGTTCACCCTTCCTCAGCATCTCTTCACATTTGGCTCCTACCTCTCATTGGGACCACCAGATTTTAAGTGGCCCTGCTAATGAGGCAGCTGGACCAAGCCTTGATCAATCACGGGGTGCAATTACCATAGGGACCCGTGACCATGAAACCTGACCCCTTTTGGCTTCAAAAGTTCTGGTAGAAATTGATCAGGCTAGGCACCTGAAGTTACATTAGGGGGCCGGCGTGCGGAGCGAGAAACTACCGCTAGGCAGGCGGTGCGATGCTAAACACCCATCTCAGCCCTGCCCACCATCGGCTTCATGTTGATCCGGCCAAGTGACTAAATACCAATCAGATAGCGAGAGAAAGAAAAATGCTCCGCGTAGCCTCGGTGAAAACTGGATACGCCACCATAAGTACCTTGAAACAGTGCGAAATGGGGGGGAGGGATTGGTGATCTTGTGGCCCCATATCCTTTCCTCCACATAAACCTGAGCCGGGAATTAAATACTCCCTCATTATGATGCATTTTGTACTTACTTTGTGTATTAACAATTTTGATGTGCGAGTCCTTGATCCTGCGGTGGTGATTTGTTGCATCTTTATTTAACGGATAGAAAGTCAGAAGCAGTGAATCTTAGTTGGTGTGAGTTTTATGCAGGTTCGACCAGGCGCCACCACACAACGCGATGGGCAATATTGTTCTTTCGGTCGAGAAATGAGGCCCGGTAACCTGATGAAGTATTGTTTTTAGTGGTTGAGGGACACAGGATCGTACAGTATATCATGGGTGGGCTTGGTTACATGCTAAGGAAACAATCCCTCGACCTATCACCAAACTATCGATTATCGAAAGTTTGCATCGAGAGCGGAGTTGACCTCAATTGCTTGATTAATGGCTCGTCGGTGTTCACCGGTTATCGATGCGAGGAGCGTGAAAAGATGAAACCTCAGACTCGCCCCTGGTCAGCCCTCGGAATGGCAATCACGGTCGGCGCGGGCCGTTAAGGGAAGACGAAGAATAGTTAAGCGATAAATCCTTTGATCCGGACTCGTTGGCGGGCCCGGTAAGTGCACCTATGTCAGTTCCCTTTTGATAGGAGAGGAAAGGGCCGCAGTGCAAATCTTTGCCGAGCTAATCTTGGGCGTATTTTCTGGACCCATTCGAATATGATAGGAATCAGTCGTATGCATGCTTCTCATAAGTTAAATGTTGTCACATCCGCCCGGACACAGCCGAGTGAAAAGTAAAGCTCCACGGACCGCCTTTCGTCATCCGGGCGAGGTGGATAATCTTAAGAAAGTTGGGTTTATTAGAGGGAGTCGAATAGATAGTATCGTGGATTACTCCACGAATCTTAATGCGTAGCGTGTCTTAAAGCGAGTTTTCCTTTACCATAGATCGGATAGTTGACCTTCTCGGTAGGGCATGGCATGTTATCCTTCCTCGATGCAATTTCGAGGGTAGCCGAGATCCATTGCACACTTTAATCTGAAAACATATTTTATCACCCCCACGGAGGCTCTTTACACTGCAATGCCAATGCCATTTGAGTTAAAGAATAAGACCACCTATCGAGAGGCTAGTAACTAAGATGTTTTAGCGTTGCTCGGAAAAACTATAGGAAGTATCTGCTCGGCGATATATTAGTGAAATCCAGTGCACAGATCCTCGCATCTCTGACGAGGCATTTGAGCTCCTCAGCGCATATGGCATGAAACTCAACCTTACAAAGTGTGCATTCGGGGTCAGTGCAGGCCGGTTCTTAGGATTCATGATGACTCAGAGAGGAATAGAGGCCAACCCCGCTCAGCTTTAAGCTATTTTAGAATCTCGACTCCCCAGCTCCGAAAGGGATGTGGTGTGGCCGGTTCATTTGCCTTAGAAACCAGGTTATTTCCGGTCCACGGACAGCAAAACCAACACACGCCTCGAGGAAGCGACTGGCGGAATCAGATGAAGTGGGTGGAGCACCACCCATCAAGCAGTACTTGGCAAAGCCACCCATTCTTGCTAGTCCGAACACAGGTGAGACACTTTTTATATATTTAGCGTCTCGGAGGTAGCGATGGTGCCACCTTTATTCAAAGTAGAAGTGAAGTCGGAAGCAGTGTTCTACGTCGATCAAATCTAGCCGACGGCGACCGATATAGTCACCTTGAAGCCAATGACCTTAGCCCTCGAGATAAGCGGCTAAAACAGCTTCCGCATTCGAGGCCGTCCAAATTGTGGTACTAACGACCTTCCTCTCGAGACACTCTATCGCGGCTTCTGGTAGAATGGCTCGTTAGGCGATCAGACTAACTTGATATGACATCCATTACAAACCAAGGCTATGAGGGCGGTATTGTAGGCTTCATAATTGAAATCCCAGATTCACAAAACCCACACCACGAGAACTCGGGTGGGGACACTTAATGTAGATGTTGAAGTCGAGCCAAGTTGGAAATCCTGGTAGGGAAAGAATCGGGCAAGCAATCCGGTTGCATTCAGCCTCTAATAATGAATCGGGAATACTTAAAAGCCCTTTTATCGAATTGAACTAGGCTGTGTATCGCCGGCGAGCTCTTGATTCGGAGCAGCTCCAGGTTAGTCGTCGGGAGAGATCAACGAAAATTCGAATCTCAGACCCTGAATGGCAAAATATGTCTCCCTGGTAAAACAACGCTTGGGCAGTTTTTTGATCTGAAAACGTGAACATGTACCTGGAGTGCAGTAGTAAAGCGGATGCGCAGCGCGTGGGCGAATCTCTCTGCTTGATAAGCGAGCAAATCCATCTCTTGCCAACCGTTTTCTCACATTTCTCTCTGAGTGAGCCCAGTGGGAGATTCTCCTCCTCGTGGATGGACCTTGTCGCTATCGACAAGGGGGAACTCCATAGTAAGGAAGGATAAGGCCTGAGGTGCAAGTCAGATCATTCAGATTACTCCTTAGATTGGCGATCAATTGTTGAAAAGATCTAGGCGAGTCCATATCCCGAAATGTTTGGCCTTTCAGATAGGGCGATTATATGTTGGCCGAATTGCATGAGGAATATGTGAAACTATCAGGTTAGCAGGGACTTGGCACCACGGGCTCATACTCGAGAGTCTCTTTATTAGTGACAGCCCAGAAGCGTCGCTGCTAATTATACTAAAAAGTCGCTGACCGTTGCCCAGTAATTTAGCTCCCATCCTGAATCACGGTCACGAGATCCGATCTCATTCTGAGCCACTTGGCGCTGCCTAATGGGAATTGATATGATCGGATTACCCAGGCTCGGGAAAGAGTGTTGAGTGGCAGGCGGCTATTTCAATAAATGGGTAGAAGTCGAGGCCTTCTCGTCGATCAAGGACAGGGATGTTACTCAGTTTATCTGGAAAAATATTGTTTGTCGTTTCGGCATCCACACAGGTGATCATGTCGACAACAGGACTGATTGTGATCGGGTCTATGAAACTTATCTGGGAATTGAAAATAAGAATGCGCCTCCACCCCGATGTCAAGCGGGCAATGGACTAGCAAGAAGCCTCTAACAAAACCTGTTGGCCTTACTGAAAAAGCGGTTGAATTAATTTAAGATAAATGGGTGGATGAACTTCCGGTGCTTTGGGCTTCAAACGCCATTAGCGGATCTCTGGCATATCCCCCTTTGCGGTTACTTATGGGATGGAAGCTATAATCCTTCTGCGAGTCTCAACATACCATCCGGTGATATTATGCGAGAGTAGGAAAATGGAGATTGGTGATCAAGGACACGGACACGATCCCGATGAACTCGAGTCGGCGCGTGATTCGCATAAGCGTCGACCAATGGCCTTGGCAAATTCTTACAACAAACGGGTGAAGCCTCGGATGTTCCAACTGGGAGACTTAGTCCTAAGAAAGGTATTGAAATCACGCGACCCGGCGGCGGAGGATTCCAGCCCGATTGGGAGGAACCATATCTCGTAACCGCAGTAGCGATCGGGATCTTACGGCACTAGGCGGCAGAAACGCATGAATGTAGGATACCATGCATCTTAAAGATATTATCAATAAAGGATGATTGATATTTACACATATTTTTGTCTTTTTCTCATTACTTATAGGAGTTAATATTAAAAGCCGGATGACACGATGATGACTTACTTGACCAGTATAGATAACATCTAATGAGTGATATTCAAAACCCGGGATGTGTGATCGATAACTGTCGGCGAAGTATAGATAACATCTAGCCCAGTCGATATTCAAGCGGATGGCATTTAATAAATGACATGTAAGCGGTATGAATAACATCTTACAATTCGATATTAAAAGCAGGATGGCGTAGTAAATAACTGTCAGGCGATATGGATAACATGTTGATCGATATTAAAACTTGGATGATCACGATGGCGACATATGCGGCCTAGTGTAGATAACTGTTGGTCGAGCATTAAAAGCTTGGGATGGGCGTAGTAAATGACCTATTCAGCGATTATAGAGCGCCTATTGGACAATGCAAAAGCTCGGATAACGCAATGCCAGGTTAATAGCCTTTCTGCAAGCTTAGTTGGCTGTCCCACGTAAAACGTTCGGCACAAATAAGAAGGTATTAGTTTATCCACCTCGAGTTCGGCACATTTTAAGAGTATTGAATGTCAAAATCTGATAAAAGATAAAAACTCGGTGGCGAGTGAGGTTTAAACCCTAGCCATCATACAGCGGCCGGATTCACCACTCCAGTTCTGATCGAGAGAGGCTCGTGCATGTTGCCCATCAAACAGCGGCTAAGGAACAGGCCGGAGGTTCCTCCACCCCAATAGTGGTAGCGGGACGAGAGAGGTCGGAGGCTGCCCAGGGGCATCGGGGTTGTCAAAACTACGGGCCCGTCGCGGCTCATGCTCAGGCATTAAGGCTGGATCTTAGGTTTGCTCCACATATATGTCGCATAGTCACGACGTAAACATGGTCAGAATCCACTCCTTGCTGCATCCGATTCTTCCTCCATTGCTTTCCTGCCCGCAGTTGTCTTTGCACCAGAAGGCGAGGTTTCCTCCCTTCTGGTACCGAACCTCATGATTAGAATCGTCGGCTCATCTGTTGTGAGCATTTCTCCTCCTCTGCCAGGGCCCTCCTCTGACGAGGCTTGGCAGACGAGTCTAATGGGTCTCATGCCGGTAGGACACCTTGAAGAAGTCGAGGCAAGGTGGCTGATCAACTCAAATTCATATGTCTTTGGCGCTACCCACGCGTCGACCTCAGCGCCATGTCTTCATGACGGGCGAGCATCCCTCTCTGCCTCGGCAGGAGCGCCTTTATCCCGCAGCTTTTGGCCTCGGCTCTTAGTGGCATTGAGTTGAGCCTCTTTCAAGAGGCATTCGGGGATCTCTTGGTCGAGCCCGATTGAACATCTGACCAAAAGCTTCTGACATCCCTCGGCGGGCTGGATTCATAGTCACTAGAGGGCCATATTTCAAAGGGCGGTGATTGCCTGCAAACAAGCGTATTAGGAATACGATGGGATATGACGTCAACACTTTTTATGAGTACTACTACTTTACCAGCTTAGTTGATTGGACGTAGTTCCGGTTACAAATTTGCATCTCGTCCTTGATTATCTGCTGAAGATCCTCTTTTCCGATTACCCGGCGAGACAACAGGGGAATACTCTTCGCTGATCCGTGACGGTTATAGGCATCAGCGAGTTCAGTCTGAGTCATCCAGACGATTAGGCATGGGTCGCCCCGGTTAAAAGGCTTCCAATGGTGGAGGATATGCTTGATGTCTTCGGGCTCGGGTACGGTTATTTCCTCTTCCCTTGAGGCCAAGACGCGAGGAATAAAGTCCGACAATATACGTCGCGGCAACGACTGCCCCGGCTCGCCTGAGAAGCTTGGCTTTGTCTAGACGGCTTTTCGCTGTCGGGAGGTTCGTTACTGCGGTCGGGTGGGATCGGAGTAGGCCTCCGCGCCCGAGCCCCCAGTGACTCCCTCGGCCGGTTAGTCACTTGACCCGTCTCGAGGTGGGCCGGAATGATGATCGCCTCCATGCTTGAACCCCGTCCGTGGAGGGCCGGTCGATCAACCATTTGATCGGCCTCCTGTGCGCACTCTCCACGCCACTTTACGTTTCCTGGCAGCGTAGCGGTCTAGTAGCCCTTTCATCTCTTTCTCTTCCTTTTCTTCTTCCCAGCTGCGGGCTGATGGGTCGGGAGGTGAGCCGAGGAATAAAATCTTTCACTTAAGCCAGGCGTTATGTCCTTGGGATGTCCCTCCTTACAATCTTTAGTACGAAATGGCTGGTCCCGCTTTTTGAAATGCAAAACCCTTTTCGGCGGTAACCTTTCACCGGCTAGGCGCATTGGCGAGCGGAACCGCTGTTAGAGCGGATGATCTCGATAAGGTCAGGGACACTAGTTTTAGGACTCGATGTTTGATGTCGGAACCACTAGATGAAGACCTTTGCTGCGGTTAAATTTAGCGGTCGTGATAACAAAATGTTCCCGTCCACAATCTTTGAAGGCAGTGATGGATGTCGAAGTGTAAGAAGAGTCGGGTTAAAATCTCACGCCGGCTAGATTCTTTGGGTGAAAATCTCGATGGCCGTGGATTTTCTCAAGGCTTGCCTTTCCCATAGTGTACTGACTACCCCTCAGGTTTTCCTGCGCAATAATCCATAGTCGGTATCGTGAAAGTCATATGTATGCACACACATAATTCGCTCGACTTGCCCCCTACGGACACAGAAGGCTGCGGCAGTTCCATCGAATGGAAGCCTAAGGGCGGGTCTAAATCCCAGGCCCTCGACCCGTTATCACACCCTTAGCCTGCATTTTAGGTGAATCAAGGAGTCCATTAATGAATTGTAGTCGGGAACTCTAGGTCGACATGGACATCTGGCCACCCTGCGCTACCCTCAAGAAATAGGGGAAACAAATCTCAACCAATGAAAGGTCAAGTTGGTATAAGAGGTTCAGTACACTGCATCCGGTTAGAATTCGAATAGTGTTGGGATGGATAAGGGTCGGCGGTGCCCTGGTGAAATGCAAAAATTGCTTAACAATGGCAGGCACGGGGAAGCGAAGCTCGGCTGTAAGGTGCTCTCGGGTAAAAAACACGGCGTTGTGTTCTCCACCCAGAGTAGACTCGTCCGGCTCCTCCATCAGTTTGAGGTCGATGTTAGCAGGGACATCGCGGTGGAGCCCTCAGTTCTCGCTCGTAATGGATGAGATGATCTTTGCCTTCACGGAAGGCGTCCGGAGTGGAATTCTCTCTCGAGCCCGGCTTGACGGGTGAAATTCGCTTCAGAGCCTCTACCGTTATCTGAAAGCGGACCCGAGAGGCGAGAAAGCGAAAGTTAGCTCGGCTAGTATACAGTGGTAAGAGAATGAAGTCACGAGCCTTAGCAAGGGATCCACCCCAGGGCAAGGAGTTCTAAATATACCCTCCCCGGAACCCTCACGGTGGGCGAACATAACTAAAGTCCCGACTCAAAGGAAAACAAATTTGCAACAAAATGAAAGATGAGTAAGCGTCTGGAAAGTCGGTTGGTTCGTGAAAAAGCGTAGAATCGCGCAGCGTGCATGGAAGAAACCGGGCAGTAGCTGGCCAGACACGAATCGATAGAAATGGGAAGACACAACTCAATGATGGCTCCATATATACAAAAGCGCTTAGTACTATTGAATGAGATTAAATGCTGCTAACTCCATCACATCCACGGACAGTTTGAATTCTGGCGATGATTCGCCTATTAGGGCATAGTAAATGAAGCGTGGGCGAACTCGTGGGCCCTCCATATCACCATAAAGCAGGCGCCCAGGCCAGTACTATGTCACTCCCAAGGCTCGGCCATTTAGCCAAAGCATGCCAAATACCATAGCCTTTGGCCATGAGAGTCAGTCTTTGTCACTAGCAGTGAATAGGGAAAGCGAGGGGAAACGGAATATGCAGTATGCGAGAGATTTGAGAAATATGAATTCATTAATCATGCGAAAAGACGTTTGTAATTACATGATGTCGTTTTGTTACAAGTGACCGTACTATGACTATAATCCATTCGAATCAAATCTGGAGCTCAAACAAAAGCAGTATAGGTGCGTAAGGCCGAAAAGGGAAAAAATAATTTAAGAAGAAAGGCCCTATGGAGTAAGAGAATCACGGGACCTTGTTCTGAGAGGAGTATCCTTGGATGCTTAAAAACCATTCAAGTTTGGGACCACCCTAAGGACCAACTAGAATGGACATTCAATTCCGACTCCACTCGATCTTGCGATCTTGATGTTTCGTAGCGATCATGTTCGGCGATCTATAGGCTGATCATCCTTCATTTGACAAACCCCGATCGACTCCGTGACGTCTAAATGACCTTCTTATTGAAGACCTTTGAGGTTGGTGCATGAAAGGAATCAGCGCCCTCAAACCTTTTTACATAGGGACCTCCGATATCGGGTGGCGAAGCTGACCATAGCGAATCGCGAATCAGTTGGTAGGTGTTGGAAGACATACCCGGCATTGATTGTCTGTGATTCCGTGCTAGGTTGGTCGAACCGTTTTCTTTCAGTCGGGGATCGCCCTCCACTGGCGGGAAAAATGGAGCGTTATGGTCACAATGGGCGAAATGGCTACTCCCTCTGACGGGCCCGAGACTGACTAAGGACCACGGATGCCCGATCACAGGACCCAGCCCAGTTTTTCTCTTATCGATCAGTCAACGCCCATCCCCATCCCGTTAGGAGTATATACCTCTTGGAATAACCTCCCTCCTGAATAACCTCTTTAAAAGGCGTCGGATGACCTCTTGGGCTCATAGTATAAGTCATGCTCGCTGCTTCACCACAGGGTGAAAGGTCAAACATTTCTTGAGGTAGAAGAAGTCACGATTGATTAGATATCTAAAGGAAGAATAGATTAGCTTGCATGAGGGAAAAGCCACCTTGCCATTTGGAGGAAACCTACTTTCCATGGAAGAGGATCGCCTTCCTTTGGGATAAGGGGAAAGAGCAGAAAGGAAAGTGATTCCATTATAGAAAGGAGGCGTTTCACTCCCGAGGAGAGTCAAATCTAATTTAAGCATTGGAATCTGGTAGTGAGCCAGCCTTTTCTTGTTTGTTTTTGTAGGTATTCGCTGGGTGGTTCGTGCTTGTGATGGTTTGATGATTCGGAAGTTTAGGAGGCCAGCGGTATCCGTACGCCAGCCCTGTAGAGTACTCTGGAGCTTTAAGTCTTGGCACGTGCGGGGCATTCACGACCACTGAGCTCAATAGATCTTAGAGAGAGTTAGTTTCCTCTTGCCTGCTTTTCTTTCTCGAACCACTTGAAATCTTTGGAAGGAATTGGTATTGTGATTTTCAGTGCGTAGCCCTCGTCGGTAGATTAGACTTTAAATCTTGGCTCGACCAGTTAAACTCACAGATCTTCATAGGTGTAGAGAGAGAAGGAAGAGATTTCTCTCATTTCTCTCCCCAACTCCACGCCCTCTCTAATGATGGAGAAAATGTAGTTTTCTTACCTTTTCTATATCTTGTTTTTTAAGTTTAAGTTGGGCCTTGGGGCCCACTTCGCTCCGTCCGCTAACTGTCTGAGTTCATTTATAGTGAAACAATTTATTTCTTTCAGTTCAATTCATTTCAAAATGAACTTAACTCTGAATTATTTTAATTTCAAAGATTCGTAAAAATCTAAATCCACGAGTCATTGGCAGCTCATCACCGCGGAAAAACATGAGAATTTGTGCTGGTAAAGATTCAACGAAACTTTTTCTTAGTACTAGATTTGGCGATATGAATCCAACGGTGCAGTCCGTTTCGTCATCCGAGATCTGGAGAATTTTTCAGGCTTCCTTGAACTATTCTGGCAATTTTATTATTTTTGTCATTTTTTAGAAAAATTAAATTTTTTCCCCGGTTTTACATTCTTCCCCATAAAATTTCGTTCGGAAATTCGCACCCTCTTACAATCCACATGCATATGCTATATTGCACTATATCATGCATATAACTAGTCATTTAATTTCTAAGCATTGCATTATGTACTGCTCAAATCCACTAAATAAGAAGGGATAGGTGGCCCGCATATGTCCTCGCGCTCCCACGTTACCTCCTCCACTCCACGGTGTTGCCACAGTACTTTCACTAGCCTCACGGTCTTATGTCGCAAAACCTGATCCTGAGCTATCTAACCTCGCGCGGTCATCCTCGAAGGTCCAATGCGTGATAGTAAGCTCACGGGTCAACCACGTGAGTCGGATCTGAGTGTACTCGAAGCATGGAGACATGGAATACCTCGTGGGCCTTTGATAAACCAGTGGTAAAAACCAATGGTATGTAGTGTACCCACCCTCTCGAATATCTCGAAGGGCCCAATATACCTTGGTGACAGCTTTCCTCGCATGTCATATAAGTAGTGGCACCAAATCTTCAAGGCAATGACTATGGCCGCCAACTTCATGTCGTGTGTGGGGTAATTCTACTAATGATTCTTCAATGTGAGAACCATAAGCCACCCTCTCGGTTTGCATCGAAGCGCATCGGTCCAGCCTTCGAAGGGCATCCACAGGCTCTCTTTATGTGCATCTGTCCCTTTTCGGGACTATCAGAATAGGGGCTAAAGTAAGCCTCCTTTTCAACTCCTGGAATGCCTTCTTGCATAGGTCATTCCACTCGAACTTGACCTCATTCGGGTCAATCTCGTCATAGGTGTTGCTAGTCGGGAGAAATCGCAGTGACCTCCACTTGTAATACCACTGCGAATCCTAGAAATTTGCTGTATCTGAAAATGACTTTGGTCTCTCCCGGCTCATATGGCTCGACCTTCTGGTCCTCACGGCACTCCTGAGTGACACCACGTGCCACTTTAGATCTCACCTCAATAAAAGCCCAAAACTACGCACTTACTAAACTTGTGTCTGGTGTTTGATGATCTCTCGAGATACGGAGCGACCCTCGAGGCTAGTCCTCATGCTCCTCCTCGGGGCCAGAGTAGGTCGAAATGTCATCGTAAAGACCATGACAAACCAATCTAAATAGGGTTGGAATACACTTATGCCCCAAAGTCCATGAATGTTCTGCTTTGGTGCATTCGACTCGATCCGAAGGGCATCCGCAGTGAACTCACAAGTGCCCGCTCTGGCGTCTTGAGCGTTGTCTTAGGGATATCTGCCTCCCTAACCCTCAGCTGATGGTAACTCGTGTGAAGACTTATCTTGGAGTAAACTCTGCCTCAAACTGGTGAGAATGATGTAAATCTCAGAGTAATGGATACCGATTCTTGATAAATGGCTTTATTGATTGTCGGTAGTCAATGCACGATCGAAAGTGCTTGTTCTTAACTTCTTCCTGAGCCGCATTGGCGCCCCGTAGTGAAGTGCTCGGTCCCGATGAATCCTTTGTCCAGTAACTCTTGTATCTGAACCTTGAGTTCCTGTAACTCAATTGGTGTAATCCTATGCGGAGTCATAGAGATGGGCAACTTGCGAGAGTCCCAGCTTCGTCTGAGGAAGTCACATAGTGCCCAAGTGCTATTTTTAAAGCCCTTTATTTATTTGTAGGTTTTGAGCACTTTTTGTGTAATCCATGCCAAGATGCTTCGATTTGCGTTTAAAGGTCTCGGCTATTCCTCTTGTCGCATTTTACTTAGCTAATTTTGTAGTTTTTGCAAGCTAATGCAAATTTGACCCAGATCGATCAAGCATGAGAGGATCGGTGAACTTCGGCAGTATAGATTAGAAATCGAAGGAAAGAAGGAGTAGAAGAAGGAAGCGGGGAAGAAGAGTAGAAAGCGAGGAAGAGACGGAAGGGAGTGCGAAATTTTGCACTATACGAAAATTCGCCCAGTCACGAAAGTGCCCTACATGATTTTCTCCTTTTGACCTTTTTTTTCTGTTATTTTTCCTAATTTGCCCTCATTGTAATAGTATTTGCTTTTGTTTTTTTTTGGTATTTTGTATGGGGGGTTGGCTATAAAAGCCCCAAGCCAAGCACTGTAACGGGATCGCTCCTTCATTAATAAAATTTCTTTTTGACAGGAAGCTTTTAGCTCTCCTGCCTCTTTTTATTTTGCTTCATTTTCTCTCCCTTTCTCACTAGCCAAACACCTCAGGGATGTTCTTTCGGAGGATGAGTCAAACTAGAACCCCCTTCCTCCTTGGAAGTAGAGTCCAGCGGGCATGGGATCTAGGAGTAAAATGAGTAGTTCAATGTTTTTCACGCAGGTACTCACTGTCATTTGTGTTCTCCTTTCACTTCTAGGTTTAGATCCCTTCGATTCATGTTGGATGGTCAGTATTTGGTAATCTTTTAGTGCTCACAGGATGCTTATTACTAGATCTTGTGATGTTCATTAGTTTACCATCTATTTTTATTGGAATGTAGATCAAGAGACTTATTTCAACGGTAAAGGAACATTAATGGCCGATGAATGCCATTTGAAGGATTAATAAGGGTTAGTTTTATAGCTAAATGAGGGCCGGTTCGGGAGATATTCTCGTCGCCTCCGACGAGAGAAAGGACCACCAGAGCCTCATTTACAGAGACCTAACTTGATGACGATGCTTCAAGGAGTTATTTTTACATTTTATTTCATTTTATTTGCGGTTTTCAATCACCCAGCCTCACTAGTTTTACCAGGCCCAAAAATCCAAAATGTCGATTCACGAATTGAGCCTCCTTTGCCAAGTCATTTACAGAAAACATCGCATGTTATTGCAGAGCATTTATATTACGCATTAGCTATGCTATAGCGTTAGGAGAAAGTGGATTATAAATTTTATTGATTCCGACACACCTATTGCTAATCGAATCCACTCTCACAGGGAGGTAATCCGTGGCTCATCTGGAAAAAACATCCTCGTGCTCGTACATTGCGAGGCGGACCAGTCAGATCTCTCGTCCTCAGTAAGGCTAGCTAGCCAACCATCAGTATCTGTGACATACAGGTCGATACCACGGTCACGGCCAAGGCATAAATTGCTTGTCCCCCTGAAGCGTAACATGATCTGGATCTGTGTGTAGCGATAACCCTCACGCTCATGTCATTAGTGACTTGGTATCTTGTCAACGGTCCATCCCAAGGTGTCGAACTCTAACATATCATGATATAGGTCAGGCAGAATCCTAGGGTCTCTAACTTCATGACCCGGAGCATCGGATCACGCTACTTTGTCCTGGGAAGAATTCATATGTTGTGCCTTTCTAAGGTTTCCACTCAAAGCCTGTATGACACTAGTGCAATGTGGAAGTGAATATGATGCATGAGTTTAAGCATTCTTGAGGTGTGGCGTACTGTATACTAGGCGGTGGCAAGCTTAGCACACGGTACCCCACGGGATCCTTCTCGAGGGAATCCGGAGTCTCTTGTGTCAGTGACGGCGATGGTAGAATATCATGTGCCCCATATGGCTAGAAGTCTTGGCTGGGCGGCCTGACTCATGCGGTGGTGAGTGCTTGTGCGGCACCTTGGGGTGACACCTCCTGTGGCCCACGTGCGGGGTGGGAAGACAAGAATTGCATGCGTGCGAATCCATGATGTTGGGACGTGGTGTCATTGCCTTTGGTATCTCACCTCTGCTTGGACAGTCAAGTGCATGTGCCCGGGTTGGGTGACATGCTGCGCACAATCGTACAGAGACTCTCTGAAGTGTCTCCGCTGGATGATTGACCTTAGCTATTGCACAGGTGGTTTTGACCACGTGCAGTGCGTGTGGAACATAAGTCTTCAGCCTCTTCACGGGCTAGAAGAAGGTTGTCAGCTTGCTCTTACTACTAGCATGCGTCCTTCACGACTAATAGTCGGGAGCAATGGCCCATCCACCTGGATCTCGCTGTGAAGGCCGGAGAAAGTATGCCTCCAGATCTCGATTGCCTTTATGGTTTCTGTAAACACGACGTGCGTGGTGGTAGCAATAACGCACTTGCCGCTGGTGGCGATCGTAACATAATAACCGGCGAAGACATTTGATCAAAGACCGATGGTGAGTTTGGTTGTTGCCCGATCCGCGTCTCCGTCTTTTCCTGATTTTCATCTACACGGTATCCGAATAGCAATTAAGATTTTTTTCCAATCGACGATAATGCGTATGCCACTACTAATAGACCCGATCATCATGAGACCAACGACAATCACCACAAATATAATTCAATTCAATTTCAATTTTCATGTTCCATGTTTCCGAACCTGGTCATGTTTTCTTCAACCTTAGTGTTCCATACACGATTCATCAAGTATATTTCACTTTAATTCAATCACCACGTCACAATCAATTCATCAAATGCGATGGATTAAGGTCTAGCAGGTAACCATCGAGTCCCTGGGTATTGGTGTATAAGCTATCATTCTCTTTGTGGAAGCTGGTATAAAAACCAAACTCATGGACATGACCCGAACTCACTGCAAGTGTTCGTATCTGCCAAACACGTCTGGCATTTGTGATGCCACCAAATGGGGTCCGTTGACAACCAGGTCGGCAGCGGAAGGTGGATGTCGGGTAACTTTGGCACCACCATTGAGGTCCCACTTTCCGGGACAGGGTTCGCGAAATCGGTCGAGTCTCCTTTGTATGGGAGCTCTGCAAATAAAACCTATGCAATTACATATGCTGTGATATTATCTGTGGCCAGCGAATTCATGTAATTAAAATGGCCACATAGGGCCCCACATCCCATACTCAAACATATGGCATGACTTTAGGACCATAGTCCATAAGAGTTTATTACCATCTTAAACATATATTAAAGTGAGATTCTAAATATATGTTTTACAAAATAAATTAAAGCCACAGGCTTTCTTCTCATTATCGACCTCCTAGTGAGCACCATCTCCCTACATATCCCACAATACTGAAGGGAGTCAAACCACTAGTGAGCAATGCACAGTGAAGTAAAATCTGGGGCTACTCAGCCTAAGTGCATAAGTGGTCATGCAAACAAACATTCGATCCAGTTGTAAATCAGTCTGAATGGAATCTATGACATGAATGAGATGCTACTCCTCATGGTCTTGCCAGTCTCACGACCTCTCGACATGCAATATACCATGTGGCTTATTTTCAAAATAAAAGATTTTGTTTATGAAAACTCATTGGACAATCTCCGATATCAAAATTTATTAGACAACCCTCCGATATAATTTATTGGACAGACTCCGATAAAACCGCTTTATTCAAAATCATGTTAGGCAACCTCCGATCATTCATGCAACCTTTAGGACTTTGTCCCTAGGCCGAAACCAACATCAACACCATTACAATGCTGATTTTCCATGCACTCCACCTATTCATCAAGTGTACTTACATAAAATGTATTAATACCATTGCCTATCACCATGCTACATATATATGAGTTATATATGTGTCTCATGCATTTCAACCATGCTGAATTGGAAGGGGATTATATCAATGAACACATAAATTCCAATTAATTCACACGATTTATCTTACTTGTGCTCCATCTCTGAAATATGCCACTATGTGGTTTTATAACATGTTTAGGTATAAATATAGTTATATATCATTTTTAGGAAATAAGCGAAAGCGGAAAAATTGTTTCAGTAGGCCAGTAGTAATTTAACAAAATTTAGGACTGATAGTTTTTTATCAGTTATATACAAAGTATGATGTATGTATATGTTTGAGTATGGATAAATAGGCCCTATCAGTGCAACTCGTATGTGGATTTCGGTGTGGTCGTTGTATAATATTGGGCAGTTGTATGTATTCTGCGGGTTGTATTTTGGGTAGAGCTCCCCATACAAGAGGAAGTATGCGGGTACCGTTCGTCGGTCGGGAAAAGGGGACTGATGGTGTGGTGCGGGTGCAGGCATCAACGAATCTTTCGCGGGTTGACGGATTATCAACGGACCCTCGGGATTTGGGGCGTCATAGCTTGGTATCAGAGCTTAGGTATATGACACCTAGGAGCTTGGGCTTGAGTGTCCATGGGTTGGTTTATATTCGACTTCCGCAGCGCTAGTATGATAAGCTTAGGTACATAACTCCGGACTTCGGTAGGTACACGGTTTGAATCGCCCATCATTATTTTTTGTTGAATTGATTGTGGCGTGTGATTAAATTGTGTGAAGTGATGGGTGTGTATGGAACTAGGGTTAGAAAACACCTTAATGGGTTAAAAGCATGGTAGAACATGAAAATTTGGAAGTGAATTGAATTACATTTGGTGATGAGCGGTTAGTTCATGATGATTGAGTCTATGTTGTGGCATATGCACTCACGGTTGGATGGAAGAATCTCAATTTTCTATTTGACATGTGTGAATGGAAAATCGAGAAGGATGGAGACATGGACAGGCAATGACCAACCACCACCGGCCCTTGATCAACAAGCCTTCGTGGAAGCTATTAGTGTGTGACTCTGCCTTATCACGAGGGCAGGTGTTGTGCTCGCCTGAAGCTAGTGTTATTGTGGGAACCAAGGGGTTTAAGTAACTCCCGAGGTCAAGGCACCTCCTCGGACCATTGAGGAGGGGAGACCCGAGGTGTGGTCATTGTGTTATTATTAGAATATGTGACGCTAGTAGTAAGAGGAAGGAGAGCCCTGACCTTCTTATAGCTCTCTAGGAAGGGTGAAGACTTATGTTCCTCTCCTGGACATTATAAGCAGGGTGTGTTGCACGAGTCGAGAAATTGCAAGTCAATCATCCAGGTGGGAGACACTTGAGCTCTCTTGATCAGGCGCGTGTTTCATTATATAACACAAATTAAATATAGGCAGGGATGCAGTAGAGGTAGAGATACCAGAGGCATGGGACACCACAATCCCAATCATCAATGGGATTCACATAGATGCAATTCGTTCTCATTACCCCGTAAACGAAGAGATAATGTGAATCTGAGTTTTGACACTCGCAATCGCAGATCAAGTCTATAAACCAAGTGAGACTTCTGGCGGATGAGAGATATCTTTACATTTAATCATTCTATTTAGAGGCAGTAATCCGGCGGAGAAATGCATTGATATGTGAATCAAACTTTGTTGATCGGAGTCTGGTATTATAGTACGTTGCACTCTCACAAAAATTTCGTTCAAATGCATCATATTCATGCTATTATTACATCAGATGATACTGGTAAGGCGACCCTAATTCTTCCTTGTGGGGTATATTGGATATCATATGTTGGGGTTGCGAGTTGAGATCTTTAGTCGACCGAGCGAGAGTCGTAGTCATCCTGAAGATCCATGACTGAACAGCAGCCTCTCAATCAATCATCAAATCTCAAGCGTAGGGTGCCTTCACATGACCAGTGCAGTGCGTTTGAAGGCGAAACCTGATGTTTTTACTGAGCCAGTATGCGTTCCATATGGCGGATGATTTGATGGGTTGTACAATAATACCACCTGGAGGCCAGTGAAGAGATTGGACTTGATTGCGCCTTGAGTAATTAATGCCGCAGTGCGTGAATCTTTTTCCGGATGAGATCACAGGGAATACCTCCATGGAGGGATCCGTGGAACACACTGTGGTTCTGCACAGCATGTTGCGAAAATCTATGGCGCTCCACAAAGGTTCTTTACCGGTTGAGTTCATAGGAACTCAGTTGAATCTGAGAGTTCACTGCTGGAATGAGGGATTCGGCATTTCACCATGGGGTGCCGGTTCCTTTGCGAAGAAGAGATGAGATCTTGTTGTGGTATTCGCAGCAGTTCAGGCGAGGTTCTGTCGAAATCAATATCCATTGCAGAAGTTGATGACTTATTCGATCGATTGAGGGGGCCGAGTATACTCTCGAGTAGACGCCGCTGAGTTACCTCAATTTTGAAGTTGGGGAGTGAGATCATCTCAGGCGAGATTACGGTTCCGGTATGGGCGCTGGGTTTCGCTGGTGATGCCAGATGGCGAATGCACTGCTTAACATTCATGGACCTCATGCGCATGGGGTATTCAAGCTATTGATTGGTTTGTTGTGGTCTTTGTGGATGACATTTGATATACTCTAGTGGGAGATTGAGGTTATTTGAGGTCATTACGCATCTTTTGAGAGATCATCATTGCTACTCAGATAGGTAAAGTGCGGTTTTATTCTTGAGGTGCAGTTCTTAGACAGTGTTGTGAACTAAGGAGTGTGGTGGACCCCGAGAAGATTGGTATTATGAGTTAGGAGGGATGAGTCAGTACTTTGAGATACGTGGTTCTTGGGATGATATTATGGAGGTTCGTGAGGATTTCTCCGACTAGCGGCACATGGCGAGATTGACGAAGGTAAAGTTCGAGTGGAATGACCTATCGCCGAAGGCGTCGGGAGTTGAAGAGGAGGCTTACTTCAGCCCCTATTCGATAGTCGGAAGGGCATTACCTGTAGCATTATGATACCAGGCGGATTGGGATGCGTTTGATGCGGTGGGGGAGAGTGTTAGCTTATAGTTCATGAGTGAAAAGTCTGGCGGTGGCGACGCGAGTTGTCACTTGCCTTGAAGATTTGGCGCCACTACTTATATGGTAAGTGGGGAAAGTTTTATGCCCAGTGCCATTGGCATGAGATGCTGAGAGGGGTGGGTCTGATCGTGCAGTTGACTTCTACGGCCGGGTTTATTAGGTGTCATAAGTATTCCTTGTCTCTATACTCGGGAAGTGCACTCGGATCGACTCATGGCGGTGGTTGGGGGAAGCTTCTTGTTGATCACGAATGGGGACCTTGAAGAGGGACCTATCATTAGTAGATAAGCAGAGACCCGGTTTTGCGGCCTTAAGGCCATGAAGTAGTCAGTGTCGTGTAGCAGCCTATGGGTGGAGGGGCGTATGTGGGAGTGCGAGGACTGATGCGAGACCACCCTATCACTTCTTGTTAGAGGATGAGACATGGTAGTGATTATAAATTAAACAAATAGTTATATGCATGACATATCTTTGTATATACGTATGATTGTGTTAACTGGTGTGTGTGCGATTTGGAATGAAATTCACTTTTAGAGGGAATCTAAATCGGAAAAATTTAATTTTTCTGAAAAATGGCAAAAATAATAAAATTTCTAGAATAGTTGAGAAATATGGAAAGTTCATCTAGATCTTGAGTGACGGATTACCGCCGTTGGATTCGTTACCAGCAGAAATCTAGTGACGAAAAGTTCGTTCTGAATTTAAACGGTATCCATTTTCGTATTTTCTGGTGATTACTGATGACTCAGGGCAGAGATTTTCACAGAAGAATCTGAGGTGGAAATATAGTTAAGTTCATTTAAAATGAATTAATGAACTGAAAATATCCATTGTTTAGGTTAAGTAGACCAGGCAGATGTAGGGGCGTGGAGCGAAGTGGGCCACATGTTTAAGCAGCTTAAATGGGAAAAAAAAAAAGGGAAAATAGAGGAAAAATCACATTTTCTCTCATTTTCGGCAATGGGCGTGAGTTAGAGAGAGAAATGAGAGAAATTCCTCATTCTCTCTATGATCTACAGAGATTGGGTGGTTGGAATCCGTCGAGTCAAGATTTAAAGTTCATCTACTCGAAAGAACTCATGAGATTATAAATAACTGCATTCATCCAGTTAATGTTGGAGAGAAAAGTTAAAAAAGCTCTAACTTCTCTCTAAGATCTCTACAGACTCGGGTGGTCATCTAAGCGTCGAGCCAAGACTAAAGTTGGGTACTCGGCGAGGGCTATGTGTGGATCTGGGAGGCTCTGAGTTTATTGGTTCACGATGGGAGGTTTAAGGGGAGTGGCTTCGGGTTCGGGAAGTGTCCTTAAGACTTCCTTGAGTTAGCTAAGGGTGGGAGACCATTCCTACTCGGGCTTATTTTCCATCTAGGGTTGTTTTGAGTCTGGGTTGACCTCAGGGGCTGTTGGATGGGCGTTTAGAGAGCCGGAAAACGCATTTTCCTAGGTTACTATTCATGCGGGCCTCCTTTTGGTGATATAACTTTCTTGTCGAACTCCTATTAAGTATTCTTGGACTCTATGGAAGCCATTTGGTACAGAATCCATCCATATATAAATTAATGTAATTTGAACTCATATTATGTCCGAAAAAGACAAAACGGTAGGCCTGGCGGTTATGCGCTTAAGTCAGCGTTCATCTGAGGCCTCGACTGGGCGTCATTAACAATTCAAGACTGGGTTCACCATGTTCTTCTCACGAATCCTTGAGTCTAGAATCTGGCCATATGCATGAATGGCATTTAGGGTACCCATATATTTTCTGAAGAATTTAATTGTAGCACCAAATTATTGCAAATTGTAGTTAATGATTATGCGGTGCGTAATACATTGAAGTGGTGTATGTTGGTTGGTTATTATATGCATGTTGATATAATTATCCATGAGCGGAAATGCATGAGTTTGTGTATGATTGAGCCATTGCATGGATTATTTAACTTAGGCTACTTATGGACTGATATGTGCAATTCGTGAGGTTAAGTATGTCATTACTCAGTGGTAATGACTTATGATGTCAATATCGTGTGTGGTGATATGTTGGCATGAATCATGGTCATTGAATTTATGTGTTCATTTGACACAACTTTCCAATTGATGCATGGGTTGAAATGCATGAATAGGCATGTACATATAGCACTCATATATATATATGTAGCATGGTGATAGGCAATAGCATATTACTGCATTTATGCATACGCTCGCATAAATGGGTGTGAGTTATGTGAAAATCAACATTGCTGTTGATGTTGATGTGTTGGTTTTGGTCTAGGACAAAACAAAGATTACATGAATGATGAAGTTTGCCTAACATGGCTTTTTTGAACAAAACGGTTTTATCATGTCAATAAATTATAACGAAGGTTGTCATAGGAGAATTTTGTGGAGTTATCATAAATTTTATCGGAGTATGTCTGATGAATTATATTGGAGGGTTGTCGATAAATTTTGATGTTCAGAGATCAGTCGTGAGTTCAAAAACAAAAATCTTTGAAACGTTTTCAAATCTCATATTTATTTTAAGCAATTTTCCTATAAACCTCTACATATTGAAGAAGTGGGGTGAGGGACTTGGTGAGGATCATGAGGAGTATCTCACAATTCATGTCCCTGCAGTTATTCTGGGATCCCGACATAATAGTGGTTGAACATTTAGCCATGGCTGTGACAATTGCATATTGCACTTAGGTGGGAGCAGCCTGCGGGTTTAATTCTCTTGGGCATTGCTTCCGCTAGTCGTGGGACCCCATTTAGAGTGCAGGGGATGTGCAGAAGATCAGAAACTACTGAGGCCGATAATGAGAGAAGAAAACCGGATTGTGGCTTTGATTTATATTTTGTAAAGCGTGTATTATAATTCTTAATATTTGATATATGTTTTTGTATAAGAGATGGTGTAAGCTAAACTCTTATGTGGACTATGGTCCTGTGATGCGATGCCACCTTGTTTTGAGTATGGATAAATGGGCCATATGTGACCATTATGACCCACTGCTTGTATGTGGCTTCGATTGTGATGGTTGTGTAATATTGGGATAGGTTGTGTGTATTGCATTATTGACTGGGTGAGCTCACATGCAGGGAGACTCTACCAGTTTACACTAGATAAATCTGGATCCTAAGGAAGAAAGGGGGCTTAATGGTGTGGTGTGGGTTACTGATCATAAAAATCTTCAGGTTGACAGATTGTGTGGACAGTTGAGGCGTTTATTAGACCACGTCCGCAGATACAATTTTGGTTTCCTCTTGGTTCCTTATATGTCATATACAACAACAACAGCTAGCCCGAAACGACCTCACTGTAAAGAATAAGTAAGGACAACATTTTCTTGATTATGTTATTTAGGTGCAGAAAGTATCATATTAATTAGAAGTTGTTAAGACTTTGGATGAATTATGTGTTACTCTAGATCATTTGACCTGACTGTGAGCGGGTGATTGTATTATTCAAGATTATAGGAAAATGTGTGCACCCAGTTGTTATTCAAGTAAAAACTAGAGAAGAATTCATTTACCATAAAGATTTTTTATACGTAAAAAATACCCTAAAAGAAATATTAGGTAGACTTATATAAGCTGAAATAAAGAAATGTTGGGTAAATGTTATTCTAGGGTATGAGAAACTGGTTGTAAATGATTATGTTAAATAACAAAACAATATCAATTGAGTGTGTTATTGGATTTAATCATATGACAAATGTGACAGCAAAAGTTATATCTTATACATTATTAATGTGCCAACAATTCTTTTCCATTATGAACACTTAAATAGAACAGTTTTATATAGATGACTGTTTTGTTTTGATTCTTATGTTTGTATTGGGAGAATTACCACCAAAACATTTAGCAATTAGATATTAGGAAAAGAGTATAACTACATATTTGGCGGTTTCTTTCTTTTGGTCTAGAATGATCCAAATAAATTAGAAGGCACATAAACTGATTAGACAAGATCCGTAGCAAATCTGTTTGAATTTTAATATATATGTTCTTTAATTACTCCACTTGTAGTATTATAGAATTAGAAATTAGTTGAGAAAAAAGAAGCATATAGAGTTATAAACATGTTTTTCCTATTTGGTTTGTGCTTGTTTTATATATATAAAAAAGTTGTTTGTGATAAATGAAAAACACAATTTTTCATTCAATCATCTCTTATTACACCCCACATTTTCTAGAACTCTATTTCAACATTAAATAAAATGTTTTAAGTTTAAGCAAATTACTTAGATGTGAGTTTAAAATGTAAAATTTGGTTTATGAATTAAAATATTTATTAAAATCATGTTCCATTATATTTAAACACTACAAGAAGAATTCAATTCGTGAGCGAGAGCTCAACATTTATATGCAGAGTGCAAGCCATAACATCCTAATATTCTTGCATGTTTATGGCCAGTTATTAAGAATAGAGTTTTCATTTAAGCAAGCAATAAAAAACTATTAGATGTGGTGCTCAGTAAGAGGAATTCAAGTACAGTGCAATTTATATGTAAATAAGAACTTTTTAATATTCAAAATTGAAATTCATTTTTTCCTAAATTCCTGATTCCAAAATTATGATTTGATTAATAACCACATTTCTAAATCCAAATTTAATTTAGATTAATCGAAATTAAATCTAATTTTAATTAAATAATTAATTTAATTTTTTGAATTGAAAAATAAATTTTAATTGTGATTTAAAAGAGAATTGAATTTGATTTTAAGAAGTGATTATTAAAATCTATAACATAATAAAAGTGTATTAAAAAAACTTTAAAGTGACAATCTTGAATCAAAAAATTTACTTTTTTCTTATTAGTGGATATTAATTTTTTAATTTTAGAGAATGTAAATTCAGATTTTATACATTTGAACAAATTAAAAATAAATAATAAATTTTAATTTTATTTAAAATTAAATTCATTTTCTAAAATCTAAAAATTCAAATTTATCTTTTATTTATACTTGCGAATTTATTTTACCGATTCTCAAGTTTGTATAATGATTAGGGATATCAAGGCCATAAGTGAAATTAAAATGAAAGTATATGTTAAAAAACTTTTTAGTTTGGACATAGTAGTAGTGGTGAGTTTTGGGGTTAAATTGTAAAAAAAAAAGAGTTGTTGCAAGATTTAAAAAAATAAAAAATGAAAAGAATATTAGAAATCATCTTTTCAAAAGACAAGATGTGAAAGAAAATACTTGAAGAAATGCGTCTTTTCTATAGGCGATATTGAAGCTCAAAAATCGTCTTCTCAAAAAGGCGATGTTAGTCTTGAAGAAATGTGAGAAACCCAGAAGAAATGTTTCAGGGCGATGTGAAGTCGAGAAGAAATGTTTGAAATGAAGAAAATATCTTTCAAATATGATATTGAGCGAAGAAAATGTCGAATAACAAAGAAATTTATTAACAAAACTTTGTGTTGGAAAGCAGAAAGAGAAATGAAGAAATGAATCTTTTCCAGATGGCGATATTGAAAGATATTGAAATTTTCAACCAAACTCGTTTCTTCAAAACACGATTTTTAAACATCTCTTTTCAGTTAATAAAAAATTATGATAGAATTAGAAATTGTTTTAAACGTAGATATTATTTTTTAAATAAACCGTACATATTGGAAAACCCTTATTTCATTTCTCAAACCATTTGCTTGATCTAGTTGGTCAATGACATGTTTAATTTATAAAAAAAGAGAACATGATTTTGAACTTTTTATTTAGAGTTTATGAATTTTAACCTTTAAATAAAATTTTGAGAGCCAAATAGTTACGAGTGATTGAAGAGTATTTTGAGTAATTATTTTGCTTTTTTACAACTATTCACTTGGCATTACAACGTTATATAGTATTTTGTTCTCATAGAGACTTGGTTCTTTCTATTGCTCCATTCAGCGGCCAAATTTATTCAATTATAACCATTGAGCAAATTATTTTTACTCTTAACAGTATTTATTCCCTATTTTCTTTTTCTTTTTTTTAATATTTAACTAGTTTCTTAATAAATGTAATTTCTAATAATAATTCTTAATTTTTGTGGTAAAAGATAATTAAGTGTATTTTCTCTAATTTATTTGCATGGTATGAGTGACACACTCAAATGCATAGTACAAATTTATTCAAAAAATTGTTATTTCTAATTCTTATTTAAATGCATTCTAAAATAAATGAATATTTGAAAAACAATTAATATAAGTTTACCAAATAATCTTTCTATTGATCTTTAATTGTGAGTTCAATGTATTGATATTTTCATAAATTTGTAAAAAAAATTATTTTAGTTTTTGAAAATATAATAATTTACAACTAGAAATATTTATTTAGAAACTTTGTAAAGCGAATTATTAAAAACTTTAAAAGATGTTATCATTGAGTTAATAACATAATGAATTAGACTAAAGTCTGGTTTGATATTTTGGTGGTGATAAAACATATGATAAATTGTAGCATCTTGTGATGTGATTTAACTTGATGTCTCTATTTGATCGAATCTGTTTTGTCATTCGAATCACCCACATACAAGAAAACGTCGCAACAAAACGACGAAAACCAAATTGTCGTACTAAGACGACACAAACCACACGTTGCACAAATTATCATTATATTTGACCGTTTTTGGTAGGCTTATTGTTCTTTATGGGCCGCTAAGAAATCAAAACAAACTTGTGTTTAATTACATTACGAGAATATGCTTAAGGTATAAAAATTAAAATACATGATTTAGTATGGTTTCATAGAAAATAATTGGTTTTAGACTGTAGCACCCAAATACTATGTTAAATATCTTGCCAAGTCTTGCATGTATCATTAGTACTATCATAATGAAACAACATCAAGGGAGGTAGTATCACAGTTTGTGAAAAATATCCGATATGAATAGTACCTAAAACATTATTTTTATGGAGCCTCTTGATGTGTTCAACTATTTGATTTAGAATAATCGCACTTAAGATATAAAGGCCACAAATATACATAGTTCGGTGCGGGTTCGTAGAAAATAATAATTATGTTTCGGTATAGTTGTGCGCAGGTGCGCTAATAAATATAAGCGCTTATCGATATCTTTATTTTACCATAATAAATAACGTCAATGTAAGAAGCTATAATTTATTAAAGTAGTACCTAGATATAACTTATACCTAAAACATAATTATTTTTTATGATCCGTATTGAACCATTTTTCAATACACTGATTTAAGAATAATTGCAAAGAAGATATAAAATATAAAATACATAGTTAATTATGGTTTATGAAAATGATTATGGTTTAAGGTATTATAGTGCACGGGTTATTACCACTAATAAACATCATCAAGGTAGTACACTCTGATATATTAAGATAATATCTAAATTGTAATCATACACGAAACACAAGTTTCCCGTTCAGAAGCCTTGGACGTTGGTCTAAAATTGTGATACATTTCCCACACTCAAAAATGGGGGTAGGGGATACTATGATTTGTTTTGGCTAAAACATAGAGATCACAATTTTTGTGTTATCTAAAAATTGTTCTCGTTCTTTAAATTTAATGTTTTATGTGTTTTTTAGAACAAAAATAAATTGGAAACCATACATGTTTTCTTTCTCTTTATTTTTTTGGAACAAATATCGATTTTTCTGCTTGTAGTAAACGAGTCCACAAAACGATGTTATCTATATTTTCAAAAATTATACTTGAACAATTTTCAAATACAAGAACCAAAAAGGGCCTCAATGTTTGTTTTAAAGTTTAAAAAAAATCAAGAATAATGCAAACACTGGCGATTTTTATGCAAACACTTAAAATATATCTAGGATAAACACATTCAAAACATTGTGTCAAAACGGATACTCGTTATTCTGTTACACCAGTCATTAATTATTATCCTTTAAGCAGTTCAATTGGTACAAGGGATATGATTGAACAGAATATTTGTTTAAAATCGTCACAGTTATGGGATGCATGAGACTGTGTCTAGGACTTTGTGGCCCAGATGTGCCAGCTTCCATTCTCATTCATAAGCTAAAATTGATTTTGTAGTTCATGTTTTTTAACCTACATTTTTTGGGTGAAATCCTTGATAGCTATTAAGACAGATATGAACAATGTTAGGAAAAGTTGGATGAGGCGATGTTTGGGATTCAGGGTAACAGCGATCGGCGAGTTTAGGGTTTTTTAGTAGTTCTATATGCACCCTTTATTATCTCTACACACCCATTACTAAGTACACCTTTATTATCTCTTTGCCATTCATAACAAATTTTTTCCGTCCCTACCCTGCTCGACGCCCACATCATTTGTTCCCTGAGCCAGCCTCCAGTTTCTTGTGAAATAAAGCCCCAAATCCAGAGACCGACCATCCTCCGCTGTGAAGAACCTGATCCTCACTTAAAACCCGGGCAACCTCCAAATCGGGAGAAGCAGGCCATCACTCCAGCACCCCAGGCCAGGCCACCATCATGCTTTGAAGCCCGAATGACCTCAGTGGAATGATAAGTTTGCTTTGATTTGTTGCATTTTTCTTGGTTTTTTGTATCCGGAATCTTTGTTCCCGGATTCGCAAATATGAATTTGAGCTTCCGGATTTCATTGAATCCGGTAATATCTTAATATTTTGGATTTCACGATGTCCGAATCTATTGCTTGCGACCGGATTTGACGATGTCCGGAAATTTGGATTCCCGAGGATGTGATCCGGTGAAACGATTCGATTTCACAATGTCGGGATGTTTTGATTTTCTGCGGTTGATGATGTCGGGATATGTACAATTAACGGTTGATGTCGGGATGGATTGCATTTTAACCGGATTGATGATGTCAGGATTTGATTTCTCACAAAGATAGTTAATATCGTTAAGAATTCGACAGTTGGTTGGGCACCGTGTTATCTTTTTATCTTCGCCAGGAGTGCCTAGAAAAACATATAGGTATGATTGTTTGATGGTGCCTCCACGGCAGATTTTTATTGGATGATGAGATAAATATATCAAATTTAACCTCCGCAGTAAAAATAAAGTGCCTATTCCTAACTATGTTTTTCCAGGTGACATTCTACGGTGATCATCCTACATATTTTATTTAATGATTATATTGTTTAAGTTATCAATGTTTATTTTCTTTGAAATAGATATGCCACCGCATTTCGAGGATATACATCTAGTGCACACCGACGACCCACCTCTTGGATCGGACGTAGGCAGTAGTTACAGATCAGGGGTTGAGCGGTGAATCAGTTAGTTGACATCATAGCATGATAGGGATGAGGCGAGGAGGTATTCGGTGCTTCGGAGGACCTATTGATAGATGTATATTGCGGGTTTAATGAGCATGCGAGAGATATGGTTGGGAGAGGTCAGCAATCATTGTCCAAGCGCATATATATATATATATATATATATATATATATATATATATATATATATATATATATATATATATATATATATATATTTTTTTATATTATTTAGATTACGTAACTTGAATTGTAATTTATTTTTATTTTCATTGTAGGATCGAAACACGAGTGAAATTGGTCGATCATGGTGCAAAGAGCTGCGAGTTATGGGAGCTAGATATGGAGAGTCTCGTATTTATGAGATTGTACATCGATACAGGTTAACCAATTGCATTAATTCGATCATCGAGTTGTGAAGTAGACCGATGTTATTACCGACTTTTTGTGGCGGTGGCGACGAGAGACCCACACGACATTTCATATACCGTTTGGTGAGATGACCGTCCGCATTGAAGCGGCGTCGCGTCCATCTTACACATACGCATTCTTGGATCGATGATATCATTCTGCGGCAGCTTCGTAGACGATGCCAATGCTTTATTGGTGGAGTTGTTGCTTTACGGCGTAGAGGCATCTAGAGATGGAAGCGATATCGTTCTCCTTGATTCGACTACGTAGGCGAGGGATCATTTCGTATTACGGATCGTCGTCGATGATGATAGTGTTTGCTGCCAGGCTTTCTTGCTCCATCTGGTTGGTTGCACTGTTCGCGATAAAGGTGCAACCGATTATCGCATTCAGTATGCGGTGTGGAACGACTGGTTGGTAGCTATGCTTGGGAGTGCGACTTGTTTTGGCATATTAATACGAACTAGTGACTACTGCTGACCCGGGTTTGAGTCACGGCGGTTGGTGGCTGCATGTGCTAGTGCGATTGATGACAATTTTCGATGTTGTAGATAATTTTCAGTGCTCGATGATATTGATATTAATTATCTTATTTATTATGTAGGCTGGATTTATGAGCACTTTCGAGGAGATGTTTTCTCAAGATATGCCTGCAGTCGCGATCCGTGCACTACGTTGACATGTGATTCCGAATGGTTGCGGTCGGTTCGGGAGAGACTCGTCAGTGCAGTTTGAGAGAGAGTCTGGCAGGAGCCATATGAGAATCATCGGTGAGCACCCTTTCCCGATGTGCATGGTATTACGGATGCATAAAGTGCGGACAAGTTTGTGGATCCATATCATCGAATGGTCTTCGCCAGTTTGGCTATATTCGGACCATTCCTCCTTGACCTTTCCACCTCCGCGACTGGCCCAGTAGTATCTTATTGGATCGGTATTGGGAGAGATGGACGGATCAACGTCTTGGCCGGTCAGTCGAGGTCGGCGATGCGATACTCGGGCTCGGGAGAGGTGTGCGAGTATGGCTGGTATGATCGCATATCATCGCGTGGTTCAACCTCCCTTGACTTAGATCGGGTTTCTGACAGATGCACGATCCTCTGCACTTTATGCATACCGGTGATCTTGTGAGTTAAATATGGACTTCGTTTGACTGGTAATCTAAATTGTACATAATTTCATACTTAACTTTTTATTATATTACTATGTTGGATTCACATATTATTTATGTAGCGTAATGCCAGAGCATTGACTTTATTGAGGCATGTGATATCTGGGGGAAGAGACCAGAGTGTTGATTATTTTTGGGGTGCACTGAACGAGGCGCATGGCATACTTGCTGGTCGAGATAGACTTGACATCTCATATCCTCCATCACGCTCCGGCCCATCTCATAGCACACCATCACCTTTCTGGCGTCCATTTTTAGCCCTCCCGGCTTGGCTATCCACCCGGCCTCCAGATGATCCTCCACCAGCGATGGTTCCTCCTCCGCGGCATCGAGATGATCCTCCTGCCCGATAGTTCCTCCTCCACCGGCCCGGTTGCTCCTCCGGCTCTGGCCGGATCCTTGACACACACTTGCAGGATTCCTCACGCATCCCACTCTTGTTTATGTTCGATTCGAAGAGGAAAAAAAGACTTAGTTTTGTTTATGTATTACTTGTTAGACTTTAATGTTAAAAATATAATTTGATTAATTTTATTGTATTTTATTAGTTGTTACATTACATTACCTCCTTCGACACCCAATGATTGAGATTATTCCTTTCTCATAAAAGGATTAAATAATCATGAGACCCACAGATCATGCAGTTTAAAAAGAAAAGGGACCTTATAAGTATGGAATGTCGGGATGAAAGAACTCCTTTCTTTCTATCAACAATAAATCAATAATTAAGAAAACTACACAAAAAACAGGCGAATGGAATATAAAACAAGGGCACGTGATTTAAAAAATAAGTAAACTCTGATTATAAATCATGTTTGTTGTAGATACATCATGTTTCATAAATCAATTGTCTCTTATTATTAAGCTACATTCGAGTTCGTCCCTGATGATCTAAAGCCTCCAATCAGGGTACATAAGGGATCTCCCATCCTCGAGCACCTTTGGTATCGGTAATTACACGCGATTACATGCAATTGGAGGTATTAATTTGATGTCGGGTAGAATACCTAGCAAGATCGTGCTTTGTCAAAAAACAAAAATATAAAAAAATTAAACTTAATGTGACAGGAATATAATTTAACAATGCGAAATGACAATCTCAGCAAATCCAGTCTGTCAGTTTGTGTTGTTGCGAAGTGGTCACGGTGATACGAGATCTAGTGGTAGATATGTTGGCTGTCCTAGTGATAAATGTTAACACAATATTGTGCAAGTGAGGCTATCAAATGACCCATTAATCGGTGTAAAGTCATCCATCTATCATATGAACATGATCAAAACATGATAATGAATAAACCAACTCGGCCCAACACGGTCGATTGATCATACGGTTGAACATACTCATCATGAAAGTGTGAAGCTCACGAACCAAATCTTGTCGAGCGGATTTGTCAGTCTTCCCCATTCCTAGTAACCCGGCAATCGTGATATCACGCAATGACCATACGCCTTAACATCCCACGATGTTCACTATATGTTCACTTATCGATGTGGAAAACATTTTATTATTGCACTTCAATTTTTTTCCTTGATTCTTTCCGCGAACATGTGATGGTGGAAATGCTCTCTCGTGGGCGGACTCAACGATTTCAAATAAAGAAGGGCTCGTTTGGTAGATAGATTGATTTTCAGCGACGGTTTGACCCTTTCCATAACCTTCTCCAAGTGGTGGACACATAGATGTCGTTGCGGGGCAAGCTAACTCTCTCGAATTCTTTTAATGCTATTTTACTGCCTCATCACAATCAGTAAATTGTCTCAAATCTGCTATCAATCTCGGTAGTAGTGTCATCGGGCAGTTGTGGGTCCTGATTATCCAACTTCCTCCAATGCTAATGCACCTCAAGGGGAATTGAGCACTTCTTTGGCTACGCAAGTTGGTGCGCCTGAGCGGCCCATATGAGGTTATGCATGGCCAAAAGCGTATTATTTGTCGATTTGACTTGAGTTGCTCTTTCAAACTCCCATCTGATATCATATTGAGTGGAAATTTTAGATACCATACCCCCGCAATTCTTTAAACATAGCATTGTTGAATTGATGTTCAACAACAATACCGTGAAGCTTTGATTTAAGTATGTTGCAACTCAATAAGAGCATTTATTACATTCGAGGCATCCCGCGAATGGGCCAGATCATCTATCCCGGCTTGCATGTCACTCTCGGCCCTATAAAAAAAATACACTACAAAAAAAAACATATTCAATGGCGGCAGCGTCAAAGGTAGTAAACTCATATAACTGTCGAAGATGTCATCCGTAGCTGTCATAGTAGTTGCCTATAATGTCATTTTTAGAAGTGTGGTGAAAAACATGACCTTTGAAAAAATGTCATTTATTAATACCAATCTATGTTGACACCTTAATAAACGTCATTGTTAGAAGTAGACCTTAACGCTTTCAATAAGTGCCAAGTTTTGAAATTTTTATACAGTAGCTTTTTATAAAAGCGACATCGAAGGAAACCTTGACGCTTAGAGAAATGTCATTGTTTGCTGTATCAATCTTAAATTATTTGAATAATGACCTTCAGTAAAGATGTCAAGGAAGATAATGATTTAATTAAAATATCAATTTAATAATTTATTTGTAAATAAATTTTCACTATTATTGTAATAATGCATGCACATAAGAAAAATTATGTTCCAATCCATACCAAGATTTTAGTATTTAATCACAATAGAACTTGTACTTCTTAAATACATTTCATAAACAAAAACAAAAAAACAATCACAATTTCAGCATTCATTTGCTAATTCAATTCATATTTTCTTATATATATGCAACCCAATTGTGCCTTATCTCCAAGCTGCTTCATGCTAGCTTGGCTAAGTTGAAAGATAATTTCCTAAAAGGCAACCTACATAAGATGAAATGAAAATCAATTACACTTGCGAAAAAAAAAATTTATAGAGCACTGGAAAATAAAATGAAGAATGATAACAACATTTCATGAAATAATGTATATAACATTTGACATATTTGATAAAAAAAAATTAACAACAACAAAAACAAAGTTAGTAGTAATGGGTAAAATAGAAAGCAAAGAGATTTGCTCAATTATGGCATAAAAAGTTGTGGTAAAATGCAACAATAATAATCCATTAAAAACATATATGTGTGTAGTGAGTTGAAGATCAATAGTACAAACTACTTGAAGAAACAATACAAAAACCAATTAAATTTAATAAAATGAAAAGTTAAATTACAAGCCATCTTCCCAATACTTTAAAAAAACTTGATTAGATGCTATGTAATGTAATTTCAAGTTCTATTGATTACACATATATAGTAATCCATCAACTTGTAGTTTTAGATTCATTAATAAAATAAAAGGCTATGTAATAAAAAAAAATTTGTGCCTTGAAAAAATCATTGTGTTTTATAAGGGTGAAAATGTAACTTACAATGTTATTGGTAAAGTATTGGCAAAGTCAGAAATCTCATGTTTTCCATAGCCAATCAATAAAAAAATCTATAGTTGACAACGAAAACAAAGATCATATGAGAACAATAAAGTTCCAATTGCATATTCCATTTTAAAATATTTAATAAAGCAGAAGTAATAAACTTGATATCATTATGAAAAATACCTTTATTATCACAATAGTTCATGAACCATTCCAAAGTTGGAAGATCTTCCCTTCACCAAAAGTTCCCTTTAGACACCTGAATCATGCATACAATATACTAACTTATTAACTATTGGAAATTAGAGAAATATAATGACTATGGAAGAAGAAAATACTATAAAGTCTTCAAGTGATTATGTCAAACAATTTTAACTGGTCATAGTTTAGTTCCAAAGAGATAAAATATGAACCTCATCGAAAGTAATAGATGGATATGTCAAAATTTGTTCATACTTCAATACAAAAAGGTGTCCCAAAGCTTTTCAAACCGAGGAAAGTATTAATTGAGTGACCAGCATCACCCATTCAGATCGTACTTCATTTAATTCATCTTTGATGTATGACTTTTCCCATGAAACTATTGAAAAGTAAAGTAATAGTTTCATCGGTACATTGGAAAATAAAATAAGCTTGATGATATATTGAGAGCAACAAATCAACACATACACCTTTGTTGTAGACATCCTTGATCGAGAATGATATCTCTCATATAATATCTCATCACATAGTATCCACACATTCCAACCACTTGCTGGTTGTATCAGGCACTAAGGGATAAAAAAAAAAAAAATCATTATATATATATGGAGTTACTTGCAAGTCATTGTACTAAGTTTAAAATTAAGAAAGAAGACACTAAATATTTTATTATTCGGTTTATATGAGTATTTACCCTAATACAACCCCGATTAGGCTCTCTTTTTTGATGATTTATGTTTTTTGAAGTGGATGAATTCTTAGAGCCTGCATGAAAGAAATATTTTATTTGCAATATAGCTTCATTCTATAGCTATTGAGGAAAAACTTACATATTAACAATGTCTTTAAGATCATCGAAGGTTGATCATGCAATGAATCAAGGTGTGGCGATCAAGTCCTTGTGTCAAGTACCACCGACCGATGATAACTCTGAAAGTAACACGGTGTATCTACATATCAATTACAATTTGATAAATATGCATACTTTCAGCTTATGTTTAATAACACCTGGGTTATATGGAATAAAAACAAAATCAGCATTATTTGCATTCATCAGCAGATTAGCTATAACCCTTGACCTATTTTCCTTGCTTGCTTCTCCCGTTCGACTTTGGAAACGAGGTGGATTACAAAAAATAAATCGCTACACTCTTTAGCATCAACCATCTTTTTTATGCAAGTGCCTAATTTAATTTCACACAATATTTAAAAGTTTTAATATTTTAATGTAACTGAAATTAATTGCCCATTCTCATAATGAAAATTAAACCATAAATAAGATAGTTAAAATATATGAAAAACATATTACGTCATTATAACACCATATATAGAACATAGGCAGTTATATGACACCTGCATTGATGAAATTATGATATCCATATCTTCTTTCATAAGGAAGGTCCCAAGATTTCTCCAAAGAAGCTTATCCTTTATGATTTCTACTTCATGTACCTTCTCATCCTTTAACAACGGCCCAAAATGTAGCAAAGTTCTTGATATCTGCCTTCTCATCCTTAAGCAATGTTCTCTCTTTATTCCTCTGTTTCTTAAATTTCTTTGATCCTATCAAACATAACATATCATTGTATATAGATTGTCCTAAATAAATAGTTTTTTTATTAGTAACAAGAAATTTTACTTAAAAAAAAAAAGCTCTACTGGATGAGATAGTGGTAGAATGACTATTAGGGGCAGGCCATAAAACTTGATGTAGCATCAATAGTGGTAATTTGGCTTGAATAGGCACGAGTAATGCATTTGGATCATAGAAGCATCCAAACAACAAGAGTTCTGCGCCACATTCAAATGCTTATTGTTCAATTTACTTGGCTTCACATTTTCTTTGTCCACATGGCGATTGACATTTTCTAACTTCTCTAAAATGAAACAATATTGTTTAGTTATATGCAACCATCTAAAGTTGATAATTTCAAGTAGGAAAGGAATTAGTTAGACAAAATTGAGTTATCATAACTATTGGGCTTATTAATATAATTTATTATACAAACATGTGTAACATTACTATAGGAATGAGGAACTAGAGTAAGTTCATATGAAAATTATGAGTTTGTGTTATCACATTTTTATTATAGAATATTAATTACAACATACCTTGTTTGCTTTTAGCATTGGAGGAGTGTGGTCATCTATTCGACGTTTTGGTTGCTCAACAATTTCAGGAATGACAATATGTTTTTGGAACATGTTAGAGCTACTAACATCAGATTGAGGTGTGGTGGGTACCATCTGAGAGAGTTGGAATAAAATGTTTGCCTCAAACTTTTGGTTGTCGCTCTTGAGATTCTTTCATAAATTCCCTTAAGTACGATCTGCCATAGAATGAAAATATTGTCGTGGTGTATAATGCTTTCCTTTGCTTTCATTGCTAAACCACTACCTTGAGTTCCCAATCTTCGATTAGAGTATGTCATTATTGAAACTCAGACTACTTTCTTGTGACTGTTGCAACATCTTATCCTAAGACACAATGATGTTATAAAATTTAATGTCATATTAGTTAATATAATGATTATTAATGTAAATGAAATATATGTTATAACTTATACTTACAATCTTCTCCACCATTTGGAATGACCACTTCATCATAAAGTGCCATCTTTTTCTCCATTGCTTTCTTCATAATACACTTCTATCAATGAGCTTTCGTAAGCCGGTTTTCTCAACTTTTAAAATATTGAAATGTAATATAATGAGTCTCTAATTAATTCAACATAAAAAATTTAAATTAACAACATCTTTAACTTACCATCTCTTCCTCAAGACCAGCATATCCCTTTCTACTAAGATGATGATTATAAATATGCTTTTTCCTTCTTTCTTTTTGAACTTCTCTAAAGTCTAAATTTTAAAAGAAAATATGAGTATGACATGAAAATAATTAGAAATTTACACGAAATCTTTGAGACAATCTTTCTTTGACAAAAATTGTCAATCTTCATCTTGATAGCGCTGTATTCAGCGGTGGTTTAAGCTCTAGTTGGTCTTTGAAAGAATGATATACTTTGCGATTAACATGTTTTTTGAATGATCTAAAGCACTTTTGCCCATTGATTTCATACAATTCCTTCTTTTACAATCGATGTAAATCACGGCCTAGAAGTAATGAACATAGTTATTAGTTGTTAAAAAATTTTGCAAATAGAATTAGAAGCGTTGTAGATATAAAAAATATAGTTTACCTCAATGGGTCCACAATTTATTCTTCAATTCCTTAGGTACATGGTGCAGTGCTATATCTAATTGGCGCAATAGTGCGGTGTATGCAGCCTAAATAACTTTTGAGATGCACGACGGCTTGTCGAACATAAACACCATCAGCGTTATGCTTTGCATAAGTTTTATTCCTTTGCTCTATTCTTGATAATCATAGTCTTTCTTGTTATCCCTCACATCTCTTTCTTTTAAGTTGCTTTATCTTGTTGTTACGTATCCATACTGTCATAAAAATAATTATAATGTTTAAATAGAAATTGCTAAAATATCTAACAAAAATTTAAAGAATAAAAATTAACTAATTTAAGGCATTACCTAATCATTGCTGCATAAAACATATCTTGTCCAATGTTTGATAATATCTTTATTAATAAATTAAAGCATAATCCTTGAACGAATAAAGTAACTAGTAAGCATACATTTACTACAAAAAACTATAGTAGCATATCAATTCACAATACCATAACAAAGCTAGAATTTGGTTACATATATGATTTGTTCTCAACCCAGATTCCCTCACAATCATCTCGAATACAAATTTGATCAGAGTCATCCATTGCATCAAATAATTCAACTTGTGGCAAGAAGATATGGCCCTGGATTGTGTTGATAAATCTATAGGATCATGTCGTTTGCTCTTCTGTGAAGTCTTGTTGAGTTGACAAAACAATTGACCATCTTGGATTAAGCTCATCTTACATAGAAGACTTTCTTAGCTTGGGAGGCTATGACGGATCGGCTTATGAGCCACTCTACTAAAGTCGACTAAGTTAGAGGTCATCTTTGATTCCATTCTTATTATCAACCCAATCACACTTGAAGAGCTAGGTCCCGAACATAGGTATAATCAAGGTCCCAAATCTCATTAACTCCATAGAAACAAAGCTCCCGAAAATAGGATTTTTATCAACGCACTAGCAATTTGCATGGTCGTTGCTACAATACTAACTGCTTATTTTACAGATAGCTCGTAAATCATCACGCTCCTTGGTATTATATTGTACCCATTGATGACATAACCATGATACTTCATCACGTAATAATGGCTTGGATGTGTTATCCATTTAGGTTTTAAGTCTGGGTTCATTATTTCCAATTGCAACTTGACCTATAGAAATAAGTTCCAGTTCATCCATTTATATGTTTACCATTAATGTAAAAGATGTAGGCCGAAACCATTGTAGTACCTTTTGGCGTAGCAAAAAAGTGAAATGCGTGCATGCTCATCCTGTAACCACTTTTGCCTTTTTGATTGGCGATGTTTCACTGCCATTTGTGTATCTTTGTGATCATAATATGTAATTAAATATTAGAGTCATATATTATATGTACAACAAATAAAGAAACAAAAAGTTAGTGGTGCTTACTCAATATATGGACAAGGTGAAATTTTTCAACATAATGATGTGCTTGTAACCATAGGTGGGATCAACCTTCCTTAGTATGACCTCGCGCAATGTTGGTGCAGCTTTGCAGGTAAATCAGAACTACTAGGAATTGTGCATCCACATTTTGATAAGTACTGCGCAAAGCTGGATTCCTTCTTATGACCTCGCATTTCAGCGGCTGTCGGGTCTAGTGCGATTTAGGTACATAGCCTTTTAACACTTTTATAAACCTTTCAAATGTTTGTCCACCTAAAGTAAACCGGTCCACAAAGTCTCACTTCTCTTAAAGATGCAGAGTAAGATGCACCATGATATCGAAGAATGAAGGTGGAAGTACTTTTTCAAACAAGCATAATGTCACTACTATCTCATTTTGTAACTCTCATCAATGAACATCAACGACTTTACTCTGAAACAGCTAAAGAAACTCAATCTACAAATGGCATTCCTCACATGCTTGGGCAAGATAAGGCGTGCTCAGCGGCAAAATTGTTGCATCGATGCATGATGATCAATGGTTGTCATGAGTTTCAGATCTTCCATTGACACGAGGTTTCGAAGGTTAGAACAATACCCATAAGGAACCTTCAATTGTGAAAGTGTTTGGCAAAACACCTTCTTTCCCATTAGTAAAGTGTATAACATGTGAGGGAGATATGTTCTTCGATTCAACCTGGTGCCACCACCCTTAAGCCCATTTCTACAAGATCTAAGCGAGAATTGCTTCATCCTTTTGTCTTACCCTCGCAATGTTGAGTAAGGCACCAACAGTTTTCACAAAACATTTTTCAATATGCATTACATCCAAATTATGACGAACATGAAGATATTTCAATACTCAAGATCAAAGAATATGGACTTTTCCAACAATTTGTGCTTGTTGATTCTCGCATTTACCCCGATTAACCTTTTTTTTCCCCCAAGAATTACAAATTCCATTGATTTTTTTTTAATATTTCCTCACCAGTCAATATTTGTGGAGGTGAGTCAACCTTGTTTTCCATCAAATGCTGCTTTCCTATATGGATGGTTTCTTGAAGAACTGCTCTATGTCCCGTATAGGTCTTTTCCATGCTTTAACCTACAAGAATATGTTTCTTCTCCACATATTGACAACCATAATATCCTTAATCAGGCACTCGACAGTCATATGCGTGGAAAACTGGCTGATTGTCCATAATAGAACCAGCTTCTAATGTAAAGAATTCTTGCTGATGTGCATCAGAACTTGAACTCCAACCTCCCACAATGTTATTAGATCTTCATTAGCGTGCTAAATAGACATCACGTCACGCCAAAGTTGTCGCGTGGGACTAGAAATTAATAAAGATAAATATCATAAATTTTTTTCATGCACAAATCATGGTGGAAGGTTATAAATTATCATGAGAATGTAGCCAACAACATGCTTGCTATTAAATGAACTGTGGAGGATTTATGCCATCTCGCAAATGGCAAGTCTCAAGTTTCTAGGTTCCGAGGGAAAACTCGTGCCATCTATGACCAACTTGTTTCATGATGGTGAACTGGCGGATGACGATTTTCCCATCAAAATTGCTTTCAAAGATGCCATATGAGCTATTTTGCAATTTCATTGATTGAAACATTCTTCTAAATCTTGGAATTGGAGGGAAATACCACATTACTTTCAAGTAGAACTCCTTTCCTCCCTCTTAGTTCCCCTGTGTTATCTGCCTTCCACCAGTTCCGCTGTGCAGGGACATAAGGATGCATCTTTCAACTCCTTCCGATAAAGTACACAATCATTTGGGCATGCATGTATTTTCTCATATTCCATTCCCAAAGAATTTAATGTCTTTTTCGCTTCATACATGGACAAAGGCAATTCACTGCTTAGGCAACATATCTCCAAGTATTTGCAAAGCTCGAAAAGCTCTTATCGCACCACCCAAAGCGTGCTTTCGTGCTTGTGCTAACTTGATTAAGGCGCATAACTTTGTAAAGTTTCTCGCAAACTGTAGATATTATAATGGTTTTTCCGCATTCGTAGGTAATCTTCGCAAACAATCTCAGATCATTTTGACAATCATCATGTGCAGCCTTGAAACTACTTCTATTGCATTTCATGTTGATCATCAAATCGATGTCTATCATAATGTTCTCGCTTCTTATGGTTGGTGGGCCACTTGAGCGTTTCTCCATGCCAATACCATGTATGGTAACTTTGATCAATTCCATAGAAAACAAATGGTCTCGAATCTGAGGAGTATGGAATATCATATTACCACACAGTTGATGGACATTTAATGGAGTGTTTATTTGCGTGCACTTTGTATTGCAAATGCAATTAAACATTTCTACTCCATCTTCATATTCCTTCGATCTTCTATCCTTTGAGATCCATGAACGATCCATTTTAAAGAACAAATTACTTCCAATAGTGATCAAACTTCAAAATGGAAGAACATATCAACATTGTCACGTTATTCGCTTAGCAACCTCTATTTTCTCTCGTCTTCAAAGAATAATCAATAATCAATTTAATAAAATATTTATAAGCATGTCGATTTATGATAAAAGGGATGAGCATTACTATTCTAATCATTTTGACTTTGTTTACATAGATCTAGCCTTATAGAATAACATACTGAATATTTATAAATTTAAACAATCCAATTGTATATATATATATATTTTATTGCCTAGGAGTAGTAAATTCAAAAAGATGTATAATCACATTACATGAAGTGTATATCAATATTAACATATATAATATCAAGTTATGTTACTTGTTTTATGCTAACATTTCACATCATAAATTAGGGAGTGGTTCCTATCCTATAGGAATACATAATTTCTATGTCAACCAATTAATGTACTTAGTTTTATTTTTTTAAATTGATTACATATCGTGATTAATTTTAGAAGATTAACTTTTTTCGAATCATTTACAAGATTAATTTACACTCATTCCATCGTGTATGCTTATTTCCAAATATATAACTTTATCAGAAGGCCTAAGAATCAACTTTCAACTTAAAGCAACATCTGCAAGCCAAAAACTATGAAGGAAATTGAATGAAATTAATTAATTTTTGGATAATTTAAAGTGCACATGGCAATTGTCCCACAAAATAAATATTAAGGCAACCATAAAATTTTTATTATTATCTAACGTATCATAATAGCTTCAAATGATGATGATGATGATTATTATTATTATTATTATAACATTTTTTAATTTTATTTTCACAAAAATGATTATATATATATATATATATATATATTCCAAACTAAGGATAATTCCTTACTTACATATATTCCAAACTAAGGATAATCATTTACTTTAAATAAAAGTCAAGCTGTGTTTGAATTCCAAACTAGAGAAGGATAATAAAGTGGGTCATCTGGGATGACTATTAATTTTGATGTCTTTGTCTTTATATTTAAACAACAAATATAAGAATAATAATAATAATCATAATAATAATAATCCATAAATCAATAAACAGTTATTAATTTATTTCAAATTGCACATTTTCTTGAAGGAAATCAAACATGAGAAATTATTTCACGCTTAGTACGATTCTTAGGAAAATAAATATTTAAACAAAAATTACTACTTAATTATTCTATATATAAAAGTCAAATATGAGACAATTCAATTCTTAATATAAAAATATTTTATTTCCTCCTAATCGGATCCTACAACCTCCATTATGCATTCTGCTTAGTGTATTATAGGTTTTATTCCTTTTTGTTATTTTTTAATGAAAAATAATTTAAATCATATTTGAGGTAAAGCTAATTCTAATTTATAAGAAAGTGACATGACATTGGGGAAAAGAAAATAAGATGATTTTTTTTATCAAACACATCTAAGAAAAAGAAAATAATGTTTTGAGAAAAGGGAAAAATTTATTGGCCATGATTTTCCCTTAGCATGTATTTTCCTTTTAACTATATTATCATGACGCCTAAACCCAAGTCTGCTGATCATTCACAACCTCATGAATCCATGATGCCTAAGCTGTCTGCCACTTTAGAAAATCTGCGTAGCCTTTATTTTATTTTATTTCATTTTATTTATTTTTTAAAAATTTTCCTAATTTATCGTTTCATAGTTGACTCTGGGCCAACATTTATCGTTTCAAGGGAGTTGACTGCATCGTTCACGCTGACCGTTGATCACATCGCTCACAATGACCCAGAGATGCCACTGCTGGTCACAATACAAAAAATCAGGACATGAATACACTTCTCAACCCCAACTTTTTGTTCACAATACACAAAGGTGTATTGCAATAAAATTTTTAACCTACAAGTTATATTGCAATACACTTCCTTAGCCACCAACCTATGGCAATACACTTGGTAGTCTTGCAATACAATCCCTTTCCATTGCCATACTAGCCAACTCGCAATACAATTTCAGACAATACAAACTCCGCCAACCCTCAAGTCTCTTCTTCTCGCAATACAATTTTGTGTATCAAGAATACAATGCCTCTACAACCTCACCTCTTCTCATGTCACAATACACTTAGTGTATTGCAATACAATTCTACTTCAAGCCCTTCGTCTACCATATTGGGTAAATACAATTTCCTCCATATCTCTTGCAATACAATCACTAGCTCTTACACAACCAAGGTTGCAATGGTAATTGAACCTTGCAATACAAAAATATATATTTTTCACACATTGTTTGGGCAAGAGTCTAAAACGGTTTAATCTATAAATTTTTATTTTTTTCATTTTCTATAATATCAAATAAATTTCTAAAAATTTATTTTCTTCATTTTTTTTTCATTATAAATACTTTTTCCATTATTTCCAAGAATGAAATCATAAAAAAAAAAATATACACCTATTTTTTTTTCACACTCAAATAAATTTCTAAAACTATTGAACCCTTTTTCTTAAATTTTACACCATATAAAACCCTTAAAATTATTTTCACTTTCATAACCAAATAAATTTATAAATTTATTTTCTTTTCCAAGCTTTTTCACTCGAAATTTTTTTTCTCCACTCAAATAAATTTTTATAAAAATTATTTTCTCCATTTTCTTCAATTTACTACTTGTAAAACTGAGAAAATCTTTCTTTCTCCTCCTTATAACCAAATAAACTGGAAAAATAAATCTACATTTATTTTGGGTTTAGAGGTGAAGAAATTTAATTTTAAGGTTGAACTACCTCAATGCAAAGATTCTAAACTCACAGCCCTGTCGGGAGCCCAATGGGGCGGCGAAAGAAACCCCTCACCTGAGCGCCAAAGGGCCCTTGTTACTAAAAAGCGCTCTTTTTTGCAACACTGGGACGAATTTACAAAGAGTAGGGCACAGCCCTGCCTGGTAGTTATCTCAAGAGTCAGCAGACACATTGAATTGGGAGCATCTCTCACTACCAATCAGCCAGTAGCTCACGAGACAGAGCGCCCCTACCATGCCCTCTGCCTGTCCGGTGCCTCCCACTATGCGGAAAGCAAAAGTGCAAAGGACAGCCCCTATAGCCTGGAGGCGACCACTCGTCGGAGTCATCAGGTGGGGGCCTACAATTATTTTATTTAATTCTAGCTACTTAAAAATTTTATATTATATTTACTGACCCCTAAATCTTATTTCCTTATTTGTGTAGCTTATTTTAACAAATACTTTGCTTAATTTCTTATTTTCCATAATCAATATTCCCATGTATATAAAGTATATAACGTATATATTCTCTTTTTGATAGTAATATCCTTATTTGTGTAGCTTATTTTTATAAATACTTTATTTAATTTCATTTTCCATAATCAATATTCTCGTGCATATAAGGTACATTTCTCTCATTTTGATAATAATATTCTTTTTTTTCGAGGAAGATAGTGAATATCTGGTCTAAACTTCAAAAGAAAGTAAAAGTATTTAATTAGGTGAATATTAATTTACCTAATTATAAAATATTCTTGAAGGAAAATAAACAAAATATTTTGAAATATTTTGACTTTGCTGTAATATCAAACATAAAATAAACAAAAACGTGAGCTAGACTAATTTATAGATATGACAATACGCATTCTAGTCCTAGGGCTAATTGATTTTGAAATGGCATGACTATAGAAGGCCACATTTTAGAATTATAGCCTCCTTTTTTCCGTACATTCACAGTCTGAAAAATAGAGGAGAGGAAATCCTTGGGCCTCCACTTTGCCTTATTTCACGTCCTTTCCCAACTTAAAGAATTATTTCGTTTATTTCACCTCCTTTCCAACTTAAAGAATTATTTTCTTTATTTTGTTGACATGTGAAAAGATCGACATGATCTTAATAAGTAGAAAATTTGGAATCCAATTTTTTTTAAACGACAGTGTGATTCAGGAAGTAGAGAATTGCTCCAGAACTTAGCTCCCACTTTGCCTTCTTCCCCTTCAAACCAAACTAGCAAACTTATAAGCACAAACCTCAACCCATTAACTTCTAAAAATATAATCTTACAAGAGTAAACTCTTCAACCTTTTAAAGTAGGAGCCCACTCAGAACAATATAATCATCCATATTTGATAAACTTAAACTCCGCTTAAAAAAAATAGTGGAAGATTTTCCATTTTTTGATACGTAGAATATTGAAATAACCCATAAGAACCAAACCATCCTCCTTAAAAAAATTATTGTTTTGAAGAAGGTAAGAATCCATTCAATCAAAGGAATGCGTAAAATTATCTATCTTCCGTTTGGCTGCCGTAGCATGCAAAATCCAACACTTCAAATGGAAACCGACAAACATAATAATGCCTTTCTATTATTAAATGGAGGGAAAAACCAAAAGTTTTACCTTTACAATCGAACTTTCTAAACTAATAGAGATTTTGGGGAAGAGCTTTAAAGCACCATGGGACTCATTGAAAAACCCTAACCAAGAAATAAACTACCCGATTAGAAGGAGACAAGGAAAGAGACATTAAAAATTAGACTCCTCATTTATAAACCATCAAAGCGTTTCTGCCGTTTCTCCACCAACAAAATCATCAAGCCAATCGTAAATATACCATTTTCTTACCAGATTCAGGTGAGGGTTCATGGGTGAGAAATATCAAAGTCGGATTCACGCGTGCATGAAGCCACCGAAAGAAGACTCTGGATTAATAATACTACAAAATCAAGTATTTAACAGAACTTTCAACCGATTCAACTCCAAGAATGAAAAGAAGAGTACCATTTAAATTTTGTGTTGTTTGTGACTTTCGCTTGTCGGGTTGCAAGAGTTTTAGCTCCAAAGAGTAAAAAAACAAATTTATTTATGGAAGGGAAAGAGAATGACATTTTTAAAGTGACAAGATTGGTCAAATGCATAATTAAATCTATGACATTTTAAAAACGTCAACATCAATTTGTGCCATCAAATCCCTTTTAATTCTCTTTTCTTTGAATTTATTTATGGAAGGAAAGAGAATGACATTTTTAAAAGTGACAAGATTGGTCAAATGCATAATTAAATCGGCGACATTTTCATAAAACGTCAACATTAATAAGTGCCATCAAATCCCTTTAATTCTCTTTTTCTTTTCAATCTTGACACTTAAAAGTGCCAAGGATTGAAGCGCCTATCAATCTATTTTTTGTCAGAAGCGATGTAACATATATTAAACTCATTTTTATGTATGGATATGTAAAGAAAACTGTTACTAATTAACGTATCTATTCGCGGTGGACATTGCCTAAATGCATTACTTTATCTGCCCAAGTCAGCACAAATTTTTCCTTATAAGGAAATAAACTATGACTCGTCACATTTTACTCGCCTGGTAAGTATATAATCATTGTCAATGATCTTTAAATTTCTCCCGTAGTCGCCCTTCTTCGAAGAAAACACAGTGACACTCCAAGTCGACATGAACAGCCTCCCACTTCATTTCGCTTCAAACAACTTCTTACAGCCTACATTTTTCATTATATGCCATCCATGACGTATGATTTGTCGCGGGTAGGAAATACAATCGCACACGCTCATTAAGGCCAACTCCCCATCGCAACAATGACATTAGGTAATCGATCAAAGAACATTAAACTTTGTAATCCTCCATTGCCCAAGTGTAGTTGTTCACGCCGTCTCCAAGTATACAAATGCTACGTAAAAAGTCAAATTTGCTGACGCTACACTCTGCCAACTCCTTAAGTGGGAAGGCGAGACCGTTGGTTTTATATGCAACTATACTGTAATTAAAAAATGCATTCAACAATCCATGAAGTAGGATGTGCCCAAAAAAGTCTCTACACAATCGTCGACCTATCCTTCCTATGCCATTCAACATATTTACATTCATTCGCTTGTTTCATTAGTTGTTGCATTTAAGCATCTATCAAAGACGATAAGTAGTCGATGTTTATGACGTGCATTGTATATTGTCTTCATAGTGCTAACCTTATACTCATCATGATTTTTTATAGACAGTAGAATATTCCTTGGTTTCACCAAGTTCTTTGTCATATCAGACAATATAGTTTTCTCCCCATCAGATAATCGACCAGCATATGAGTGACCCTCCAATTGTTTAGCCGCCGATGGATTATGTGAAACTTACCAAACAACTTTAACACTCCAATCATCATTACTAGGTTAACTTCACAACGATTATCTTAAATGGACAATCACATTTTTTGTTCCAGGCCTTTTCGATTCAAGGCTTCCACATTCGACTTATTCTTTGCATGCCTATATGTTCCACCATGCTCACATGCAAGGGTAACTCTAGCTTTTCTACTATCTCCTTTATCCGATCTTTTTATCACAATAACAAATCCGTTCCTTTTTCCCACATTCCGAGCCCATTCAATCAAAGCATCCACTACAAAATATCCGGATAATAACAATTTATTAATTTGACATGTCTGAAACAAATGATTTAACTTTAGCATTAAAATTACTCCTATTACTACTAAATGCATCATCATATCAACTAATTGTCAGAAGGGTCGCATTATGATCCAAATTCATCCGCAAAAAATAAATGCAGACAAATACATCAAATAATGTTCAGCTTAAAACCCGCAAAACAAGGAATCTTATCGCCTTCTTTTGCATGTTTTGGCGAGGAAAGAAGACTTCCGGAAACTGCATGTTTTTATGAAATTGTTATTTAGTTACTATTAAAGGCGGATTATTAATTGATTGGCTAAGAAAAACCCTCTCCGGATAGCATTTTTATTAACTTGTATAGTGGGTTTACACACCTCAATTTGAATCTCACTGATATGCTCTTACCGGATTTGTAACCGGAAAATACTAACCGACATCAAATCCTGAAAACAATTGATCCCGACAACCGGGCATGCAACCGGCGATATTCAATTTACCGGATATAAATAAACTGAATATGCTCACTACCTGATATAACAAATCGAATATACTCAATTTAATGGATATCACAAAACTGATATACTTCATTTTAACGATATCACAACCGGTCATAACAAAACCATCCGGATTTTGATATCCGGGATGTGGTATGTGATCGGATTTGTAAACAAATCCGGTTAATTCCAGATTTCAATATCCGGAATAAGTTATGATATCCGGATTTTCGATTCCGGATTCAGTATATTATACGGAAAAAAAAATATGAACCTGAACTTCGTCTTCTTCCTTCTCCACCGTTTCAAAGCTAATTTCAACGTCATTCTCACTATTTTTCAACGCCATTCTCGCCTATTCTGACTATTTGTTTAAACGAACACACTTCGGACGAAGAAATAAATTGCAAGCAGTAAGGAAATGAGGGAAGAAAAAAGAGACGTAAGACGCGATAGAGAATTTCCCAATTAGGTTTAAGGGTAAATTGGTATTTTCATCTATAGCTTATTTTTACCTGTACAGAGCAGAAGAATACGTGTAAATTAATTTCTTTTTGAAAACCCGAATAAGGTTGAAGACGGGGATGGGTTTTTATCATTTGCCCCGACCCGATAAATATGGCCAATTACACATTAAACGCATGAGAATTCTATAATGCTACAACTTATATATATATATATATATATATATATATATATATATATATATATAGTTAGACTTCTGCCCTAGCCCTATTTCTTTCTTCCTCTCAATCTCGTCTCTTCTCCTCTCTTGCCCTAGTTCTTCTTCCTCTCAATCTCGACGCCTCCTCTTCTCCTAACCCAACTTTTGGCCTCAATTGTTTCCCCTCCTCTCATCTCTGGAAAATCTACAAGCAGATCTCTAATGGAGCTAAGAAGAAATTTTTTTGCAGAACTAGGGTTCGTGCAGAATTTTTTTTACCCATGGATGCTCTCTTTCAATCACTTTGAGCCACATGGTTAATATCTCAGAGGCATCACTTTCTTCTAATATTTTAAAAACTGAACCGATTAAAGAACCTAAAAAATTATTGGTTTACGGTTCATTGTTCAAACGGGTGGTTGAACCGTGATCAAATTGGTGACGTCATAAATATATATTTTATATTTTTCAAAAATTAAAAATATTTTTAAAATAAATAAGTAAATATTATTAATATTTATAAAATTATTTATTATTTTTATATCAGTTATATTAATATTTAAATTTGGTCAAATACAATATTATATTTATTTATTTTTGTATTAGTTATATTAATATTTAATTTTTGTCAAATATATATATATATATATTGTTTTGTTATAAATAATTTATTGAGAAATGTGAATGACCACACATTTACCGGTTAATCATTATGGATGCACTTATTACTGTATTAATGAAGACCCCTATAAATATAAGATCCTTGATAATGAAAGACAAGGAGAATAGGGACCTCTTGAAAGCATCTCTCTTTTCTCTCGCTTTCTTCATTTCTTCATTTTGCGTAAACACGTTATTGTAATGAGCTCGCATGTATAAAGTCACAAACCGTATTCAGGCGTATTTTTCTTTTCCTTTACTTTCTTTTCTAAAGGTAATTTTATAGTCATGTTATAAAACTGACGTTATTCATAACCTCGGTTATGAAAATCTAAGTCGAGCAAAGATTTCTTCACACATTCATAACCCGAAAAATATACACTATTCTCTATGTGATAGAATGAGAAAATTTGAACCATAGCCCTCAAGTTCTCATTTTAAAACATCATTACTGAGTTCGTATATATTATTATTAAAATTTGCTATTAAGTTATAATTTTCTTATATCTTTTCACTTTATTCATATACTGTTAATTATTTCAAAATATGACTAATATCACCAAGCTCAAATTTGTTGCCCTTGATATTTCGAGCAAGAATTATTTATCTTGGATATTGGATATTGAAATCCACTTGGATGCTATGAATCTTGGAAATACTATCAAAAAAGGAAATACTGCATCCCAGCAGGATGGCGCTAAAGCTTTAATATTCCTTCGTCACCGTATTGATGAAGGCCTCAAAAGTGAATATCTTACGGTCAAGGATCCATTGATCCTCTGGAAAAGTTTGAAAGAACGATATGACCATCAAAAGATTTTAATACTTCCAAGGGCCTGTTATGAATGGATCCATTTACGATTACAAGATTTTAAGTCAGTTAATGACTATAACTCAACCTTGTTCAAAATTAGCTCTCAGCTAAAATTATGTGGAGTAAAGGTCTCGAATGAGAACATGCTTGAGAAAACATATACCACTTTTCACCCCTATAATATGCTCCTACAGCAGCAATATAAAGAGCGTTGTTTTACCAAATATTCTGAGTTAATTTTATGTCTCCTTGTAGCTGAGTAGAATAATGAATTGTTATTAAAAAATCACCAATCTCGCCCTACCGGATCTATATCATTGCCTGAAGTCAATGCCACAATTAAAACTAATAGACGTGGGTGTGGGAGTGGATATTTTTATGGACGAGGCCGAGGTCGTGAGCTCGTGGGTCAGCCATATTTCGGAATCGCGATTATAATCAACCTCACAATGTTAAAAACAACCCAATAACCGGTCGAATCATTCGTAAATATATCCTGAAAGGCAATCACACATAATAAAAGGGTTTATGAGACTGAATGCTACATATATGGAATGAAAGTCATTTTGATATCTCTGACTTCTTTGAAGATCCAAGTGGAAAATTTGACCATTTTATTGGTGATGATAATGTGTGCTATGATTAACATATATGTTTATTATGTTACTTTTTATTACATATTTAATACAAACTAAGTTCTTCTATTTAAATTTTGTCTTTCTTTTGAAGATATATGGATCATTCTCCTGGAGATGCATGTCTTATTGCTTGTGCCACAACTCACACAATATTACGTGATAAGAAATATTTTTCAAACTTAACTTTAGTTCCATTTAATGTTCAAACTATCTCAGGTCTCGTTGACTTAATTAAAGGCTTCGGAAGAGCTACTATTGTTATGCCTAATGTCACCAAGTTTCAAATTGATGATGCCTTTTATTCTAATAAATCTAATCGAAATTTACTTAGTTTCAAGGATATTCACCGAAATGGATATCACACTGAAACTATGAGTCATAATGGAAATGAGTATTTACTCATTACTAGGCAAAAACAAATCTTGGAACAATTGATTTCTTCATCATATGGATTATATCAAACAACTATTAGACCTCTTGAATCTCATGCTATCATGAACTAGAAGTTCAATGACCCAAAAGCATTTTTATCAGGGCATGAACTAGCGTTGGACACTCTCGAGACTCTCAATGATGCACGATAGTTCGGAATTTAACTAGCATCCTTAACGAAAGGCATAAATTTGAAATCTCAGATTTTAGTCAGACCGCTTATTCTCAAGGAAAATTAATTTTTAGACCATTTTTTACAAAGATTGCATCTGAATCCCCTACATTTCTAAAACGTATTCAAGGGGATATTTGTGGGCCTGTTCACCTACCTAGTGGACCTTTTCGTTATTTTATGGTTTTAATTGATACATCCACTATATGGTCTCATGTATGCCTTCTTTCTACCTGGAATGTTGCATTTGCTAGATTACTAGCCCAGATAATTCGGCTTAGGGCACAATTCCCCTCGATCATCCTTATCAAGACACCATCTTGATAATGTCAGGAATTTTCATCTCAAGCCTTCATTGACATCGTGATGTCCATTAGAATAGATGTTCAATACTCAATTGCTCATGTTCATACTCGGGACGGGTTAGTCAATTCTTATCAAATGTTTGTAATAATTACTATGTCATTACTAACACCAAATTGCCTTTATCGACATGAGGGCATGCTATTATTCATGCTGTGAATTTAATTCACCTTCGTCCTACAACCAATCAAGATTTATCCCTATTACAACTTGTTCTAGGTTATCAACCTAATATTTCATATTTACGTGTTTTTGGTTGTGTTGTTTATGCTCCCTTTGCACCCACTAAACTAGGTCCTCAACGTTGTCTTGGTATTTATGTTGGTTTTCAATCTTCATCTATTATTAACTATATTGAGCCTTTCACAAGTGAGGTTTTTACTACTCGGTTTGCAAATTATCATTTTAATAAAGATGTTTTCCCGCCATTAGGTGGAGAAAAGCCAATTCCAGTAGAATGACGAGAAATTACATGGACTGAATCATCTTTTTCTCATCTTGACACCCCCCCCCCCCCATAAAGAAATCTGAATTAGAGGTCTAAAAGATAATTCATTTACAAAATCTTGCAAATCAATTGCCTGATGGATTCATTGATTCAACAAAGGTTACAAAATCACATATACCATATGCAAATATCCCAGCACGGATTAAAATTTCAATAGGAAAATTGAAATATAGCATGGCCAATGAGCCTAAGCCACAATTGGATGACCTATTGGCTCAAAAGATACAATTCCTAGAAAAAGGAAAAGTGTTAAATTCAATGCTCCTGAAGAGCATGCTCCTGAAGATCATACAAATGTGAAAGGATTAAATGATGAACTAATAACCCCTGCAGAGGCATCAATTGAACAATTATCTCATGAGATTATACCGGTACATAACAATGAAGAGATATCTATTAATTATATACATAAGGGTAAAATATGGGATCGAAATACTACCCTTATAGATTATGCTTTTTCTTTCCAAGTGGCTATGGACATCATAAGCAATGATAAAGATCAAGAGCCACAAAATATGAATGAATGTCAACGTCGAAATGATTGGTTAAAATGGAAAGAAGCAATTCAAACAGAGTTAGAATCACTAGCTAAACTAGAGGTATTAATCGTGAGTTCAAAAACACCTAAACAGAAACCTATTGATATTGATGAATCTTTGTATGAAAGTGAAATGAGAAAATGAAATCGCATTTATAAAGCACGCCAGGGCCTGGCTTCACACAAAGACATGAAATTGATTATGAGAAGAGTATCTCTCCCTAATGGATGCAACTATTTCGTTATTTAATATATTTAGCTGCCTCCTGGCGATCTGATAGTGCTCGATGGATGTAGTCACAATATTTATATGGATCTATCGATACTAATGTATATATGAAAATCCTCGAAGGGATTCAAATTATCTCAGCACGAATTCAAACGATGCAGCATGTATTCAATCAAGTTACAATGATCTTTATATAGATTAAAACAGTCTGGTTGAATGTGGTATAATCGTTTAAGCCAGTATTTGCTCAAGGAAGGATATGTGAATAGTATAATTTGCCCATCCATTTTTATCAAGAAAGTAGCAATTGGATTTGCAATTATTTCGGTATATGTGGATGATTTGAATTTGATTGAGACTTCTGAAGAGCTCATCAAAACAATTTACTACTTAAAGAAGGAATTTTAACAAAATATTGTCTCGACCTGCAGACTAAGCATTGTTCAGATGGTGTATTAATCCATCAATCAACATATACAAAAAAAAAGTCCTGAAACGATTTCATAAGGATACCACACTCTTAGTTCCTCAGTTGCCTGGTCGTCAGCGACCAAAGATCCGCTTCACTTAGTTAAGAAAATGAAGAATTGCTTGGTCCTAAGGTACCATATCTCAGTGCAATTGGTGCACTAATATATCTTGCAAATTATACTCAACCAGACATTGTTTTCTCATTTAAATTACTAGCAAGATACAGTTCAGCTCCAACTAAAAGGCACTAGAACGAAATTAAACATGTATTAAGATATCTCTGTGGGACATGTGACATGGGATTATTTTATTCCAAAATATTGGAACACAATTTTTCGGTTATGTAGATGCAGGCTATCTTTCGGATCCTCGCAAAGCTCGATCACAGACATGATATATATTTACTTATGGAAATACTGCTATATCCTGGGGGTCAGTAAAACAAACAATGGTGGCCACCTCCTCCAACCATTCAAAAATACTTGCTATGCATGAAGCTAGTCGAGGATGTGTTTGGTTGAGATCCATGATACAACACATCAGAAAATCTTGTGGATTATCTTCTATCAAGAACAAACCAACTGCAGATATATGACGACAGCGACTCCCCCGAGCCCGGCCCGACTGTGCTGGCGGATCTCGGACCGCAACCTCAGGACGCCAATAAGCCATCAATCAAATCCATTTATTTATATAAACGTTTTCGTTCTCAAATCTTTGCGGAATACATTTACAATGAAGGCGTTCCAAGCCTTTTCAAAATGATTTACAAAATAGATGTTTAGAGTTCAAATTGTTTTTACAAAATATCAATGTTCAAAACAAAATTGAGTGAATGAATATATCGGAGCATCCTCCGTGAACTTTCTTAATGACTCTGAGCTCCTCAACCTTAGGTCCTCTTTCAATCACTATCAATCACTCGGTACATGCGCATTGATAAAAACAATACGCTAAGCATTTTCATGCTTAGTGGTTCTATACAATTCCATTCATCCGTTTCAGTTTAAGTCAAATCATGCAATTTTACTAAACAATACTTTTAAATCTTTCGATGATCAATGTCACTACAATACATATACATATTTCATATACAATCATTTATGGTTCATCGATCATCTCAATACACACTTTCATATGCAATAATTATTTATAATCAAATCATGCATTTCCACAATGCTTTTTTCATTCAATTTGCAACCATGCTTTTCTAATTCCAATATGTCGACAATCTCAAATCAATCTGGCTATGTTCGCCTCTTACTAATTCTAACTCTATGTTTTCGATATGTGATAGGTCGATCACGGCATACCCTGCTGGGTTGCAAGCTTGGCAGATAAAAACGCTTATAACACGTGATGGTCTCAAGTAAGCTGCTAATCAAGTTATTAAAAAAATCAATTAGTAAACACTACCGATACAGTCCCGCTGGGCTGTTGATCTAAGTGACACATCAATACAATCGTCAGACATCGCTATTTTGACCCTATCGTATACCAATCATCTCTTCATACGAACTAAACGATTAACATTCAATCAAGGGCGTTCAAATCTTTTATAGAAACATATAGTACAATATGTACATTTGTATAAACGGTTCATTTTCAATACTCGTGCAATTTTCATTTGCAAACATTTTACAATCAATTTCTTCAAATCAATTAAAACAATTCAATATGTTTTTTTGCATTTCGAACAAATAGTTCAAATCTTGAAACGAGAATAGGAGAAGATAGAAAAAACCAAAATCGTCGCCTTGATTCCGATCTTCGAAATCTCGACTTCAATGCGGGCTTTCCTCCTCTTCAGCTTCTATTCAAATACAATGACAATCACATATTAGTAGGTTATTCTATGAGTTTTTGGCCAGGGTTTATGTCTACCCAATACCCCTTCACTTGCAAAATTTTCTAGGGACACATGAGACATAATTTGTTCATGCTTCCTTCAAGAAAATTTTAGCTCCATGAGTCTAGTTTTAGTAGGAATTAGAATCATCTCATTTGGATCACCCAAACTCAAGTTATGGAATTCTTAAAGGCCAAATCCGGTCAAGAGATGCCCATCTCATTCTATATCATCAGAATTTCTAATTTCAAGGGTCTTAACTCCATAAATTGGTAATGGTTCCTTATACTCATTTGAATCTATGGTTCCAAGGTTTCTTTTACAACTAGAATCATCCAATTTGGATCAACCAAACTCAAGTTATTGCATTTTACATCCAGGCTACTCCAATTTGCAAAGCAGAATCAGACTGTTCTTACACATAGCTTCACTTTGACAAATTTCTAGGCACTTTGGGGTTACAATTTGCATACAATTCATTCAATTAAAGTATACCCCTAGAATTATATTTTACCCATATTTTTGAATCACTCAATTTGGATGAGTGAAACTCAACTTATGGCCAAAATACTATAACAATACCTAAAATAGAGCATAACCCGTGAGCTACCCGAACTCACCTTTAAGCCCATATTTGGGAGCCTTAAATCTACAATTGGCTCCTGGTCTCTTCTATACATTTGTATAACTATCACTTATGGTTCTTTACCAATTGGAATCACTTCATTTGGATGTTTATAACTTAATCTATAGCCAAAACAAGAACAAGGGTTTTGACAAAATTTTGACAGCATTTCCTTTGAAAACCCAAAATTTCTCTTTTACAAACATTACACAAAACCAATTCAACCAACAATACTCTTCAAAACTCAACCCAACACAACCCCAAAACTCATTTACAACAGAAACAAAACTCTTTTTATCCACATTTGGGGTTTTTCCCAACATCAAAATCACAAAAGATGAAGCTAGGGTTTTGTTTTCTTACCTTAGCCTCTTCAAATCTCCACTTCTAAGTTGCTTGATCACAAATGAGCAAGAAGTGGGAAGAAACCCCACCTAGAACTTGATATTTCTCAAGCCCTAGCCTCTTCTCCCCCCTTTTCTCCTCTCCTTCTCTCAAAAACGGGATTGCTTAAGAATGAGCTCCCAAAGACCACATTTTGGTCTTTATCCTCATTTAATTGTAAGGCCATGTTTGGCCTTCCACACCTATTCTCATTTTCTCATTTTTTTTTGTCTTAAGTCACTTATTTTTCATAAGGCCTTGTTTGGCCACAAAAAGAAATGCATTCTTTTGACTTAAGTTTCTCCCTATTTGCTTTATAGCCCATATTTCATTTTATTTGCACTTCAACTCTCATATTTACATTTAGATATAAACTTATTTCTACAATTGACCTCAGTCCCTATTTTACAAATTTCAAATTTGCCTTTTACTTGGGTAAATTTCCGGTTCACTTCATTTGCATTTGCTTTTAGCCATAATAATTTAATCAAAATTCATTTAACACTCGAAAATACCCGTGTCTACTAATTTATACCCGGAATATATAATAAAATTATAAAAAAAAATTATAGGGTATTTTTGGGGCATTACAAAGATAATGTCGCGTGTATTGTGCAAATCAAAGGAGGATACGTTAAAGGTGATCAAACTAAGCACATTTCACCAAAATTCTTCTATACTCTTGAACTTCAGAACAATGGTGAAATCAATGTGCAACAGATAAGGTATAGTGATTATCTAGTAAATTTATTTACAAAAGCCCTACCCACTACAACATTCAAGAAACTTGTACACCAGATTGGTATGCGTCAGGTAAAAAATCTTCAAAATAAAGTATTATGTCACTATCAGGGGGAGAATTGTTAAAGATATTAGTATACTGCACTATTTTTCCCTTCGTCTAAGTTTTATCTCACTGGGTTTTACTGGCACGATTTTTAATGAGACAGTACTAACAATCTAGTGATGGTCATTCAAGGGGGAGTGTTATAAAGCATGCCCCACATATGGATCAATAAGGGAGGGGTTTTATTAAAGTTATTTTGATAAAAATTTAAATGGCCCGATTTCGCTAGAATCGGCCAGTTTGTCTGGTTTATCAGTATAATCGTCGGTTCAAACACCGGTTCTGGTAGAAAATGATTTAGATGGTGAACCGAACCAAAAACCTGACCATTCGATTATCCAACCGGTTGATCCGATCCGATTTTTAAAACATTGCTTTCTTCTTCCTCTCAAGGTCTTTTTTCTTTGCCTTCTTCTCAATGGCAAAATTCTTCTTCTTTTCTTTCAGAATGTATGTTTTTATTTATTTATTTGAGAATTTAGGGTTTGGTTTAATTGCATATAGGAATTTAGACTTCAAGTGGTTCAACACCGGTTTAGATGAAAAACGGTTCATATGGTGAATCGAACCGAAAACCTGACAAGTCGATTGTTCGACCGACTGGTCCGATTCGGTTTTTAAAACATTGATTTCTTCTTCCTCACAATGATAGACTTCTTATTTTCTTTCAAAATATATGTTTTTTTTCTTTATTTGGGAATTTAGGGTTTGGTTTAATTGCATATAGGAATTTAGGCTTCTATTGGTTGCATCTAATGTAGATATTCGATTTTTCTGAAAATTCTGGATCTCTCCTTCAAATTTGAGTTTTGTTTGATGAATCAAAGTTTGAATTTGTTGTGAGAGGGAATCTATTAGTGTGATGTTGGAACTCCTCAAGTTTTCACTATTTTATGGTAGCTATTGCACATCATATAACATACCACAATATGATCACTCACTCTTTGATTCTCATATGAAACAATTAAAGAATGGCAATGGGGCCGGTTTGAGACCCATTCCCACCCCATCCCAAAACCCTATCGGGGCATATCAACAATTCCCAAACCCAAAAATTAAAAAATCTATAATCCTGTTCTCGACCTGACAGCCCTGAATCTATAGTGATTTTCCTTTACATTGATAAGGAAAAATATAAATGTTTTAAAAACCGGATCGATAATTGAACTGAAAAAGTTACCTATTCACGGTTTACTGATTGAATTGACGATCAAATCGTGGTTGAACCGGTAACGTCATAAATAGATAATTAATATATTATTAAAAATAAAATTAATTATAAATTGATTTGACTGGATCAACCACCGTTTCAACATGTTCGACCATCGATTCGACCGATTCAACTATAGGTTCGATTGGTTCAACCACCGATTTGATCGGTTCACAACCGGTTAAAAGAAAAATGATTTTAACCTTTGAAACGAATTAGTTTTGTTGTCAATTCACGATCCAACTGGTCGGATAGGATGGTCCGATTTGATTTTTAAAACATTGACCATAACCCCCTACCTGGTACAGAGAGGGAGAGCTGGTAGAGGGTATTTTGGTAAAAAACTTCCACCTAGCCCATAGATTTTTCAAAAACCTTGATTGAAACCTTAACATCCTTCAAAATGCAAAGGTTTCTTTCTCGACCATGGCCATCAACCTTTTCTTTTTCTTTTTGGCACCTTCCCCACTCTCCTTACCTTTCCTCTTCTCCTATAGACATGGCCACCAATCCGGAGAAGAAGGATATGAAACAGCTAACCGACGAGGAGGAGGAGGCACAATACAAAATGTTGTTTAAGTATATGGATGCCATGATTAAATCGTCCCATCTGGAAACGAATGAGCCGAAGATTGTTTTTCGGAATGAGGTAAGGTTGTTTGTCATTTAATTTTTTGTTAGGTTTGATTTATTATTGCTTTTACTTCCTTTGGGCAGTCTTCGAAGCCACTTATGACCAAGTTGGTCGATATATGGTATCATCGGATACATGGGTGAGTTAATCTCTGAGATTCATGCGCCAGCCAAGTTCAATGAGGAAAAGATGAGGTCTATGAACAAGATAAAGAAAAATCAAGTGATGAAAAAAAAAATTTGTTTAATTTATTAAAAATTTCTCATTAGATGATTTTTTTACTAATTTTTTTCTGTTTTGGCAGTTGATTGAAACCTTGCAGACCAGGGGTACCGTAAAATGGTACAATGCTCGAAAGGGATTTAGCTTCATCAAGCCCAATGACGATAGTGATGAAGGTTTCTTTCATTAGTCGGTTATCAACTCAAAAGAAGGTTTACAAAGGGAAAACGAAGTTGATTTTGTAGCCAAGTTTGGATACCCCAGTAGAGAAATAAAGTTGTCATTGTCTCTCGGGTGGTGGCGGAAGAGCAAGACTAAGGCAGCGGATAGTGAAGTAGTGATATGTTTAGTGTTTTTTTTCACACGTAGTGTTTTTTTTTACATTTAGTGATGAAAGTGTTCTCCAAAAAGAAAGAGGCTCTAAATTTAATAGACATATGCTAGCTTTTTCCTGGTATTCATTCTGTTTCAGATTTTTCTTCTTGTTGTATGAGCATGATAATATGAAGAACAACTAAGTAATCAGCTTATTTTTTAATTATGCATTTCCTAACCACATGTCTTCCCACCATTGTCTACCACGTGTCCTCCCACCATTCCCTAATTTTTATATTTGCTTTTGTCTACCTTTTTGGTACAAACACCTCCACTACATTATCCCCACCTAGACCCCCTTATCTATTTGTTTTTACTCTCTCTCTCAAGCAATATTTTAAAATCTGGACGGATGACCGAACTAAAAGCTACTCGCTCACTGCTCACTACTGACCGACTCACAAATCGTGGTTAAAACGACGTCAAACCGCATTAACCGACGCCAACCTTGGTCAACCGACAATCAAACCGCGACAAAACTAACGACGCTTTAAATAAATAATTAATATATTATTAAAAATAAAAATAATTATAAATGGATTTGACGGGTTCAACCACCGGTTCAATTGGTTCAACTTCCGATTCGACCACCGATTCAAAGAAAAACTATTTTAACATTTGAACCATATCAATTTTGTTGCTGGTTCACGGTCCAACCGATCGGATCGAATGACTCGGTTTGATTTTTAAAACATTGACCATAACCCCCTACTTGGTACAAAAAGTGAGAGCTGGTAGAGGGTATTTTGGTAAAAAAAACTTCTACCCAACCCATAGATTTTTTAAAAACCCTATAAGAAAACTCTCATAAGAAAAAACCCTAACCGAAACCCCGACATCCTTCAAAATGTAAAGGCTTCTTTCTCGGCCATGGCCATCGGCCTTTTCTTTTTCTTTCCGGTGCCTTCCCCACTCTCCTCTCCTTTCTTCTTCTCCTATGGGAATGGCCACCCAGTCGGATAAAAAGGAGACGAAACGGCTAACCAACGAGGAGAAGAAGGAGGCACAATACAAAATGTTGTTTAAGGATATGGATGCCATGATTAAATCGTCCCATCCGGAAACGAAGGAGCCAAATATTGTTCTTCGGAATGAGGTGAGGCTATTTGTCATTTCATTTTTTGTTTGGTTTGATTTATTATTGCTTTTTTCTTCCTTTGGGCAGTCATTTTTTGGTTTTATTTATTTATTTTTCTTCCATTGGGCAGTCTCTAAAGCCACCTATGACCGTTGGTCGATATAAGATATCATCAGATACCTGGGTGAGTTGATCTCTAAGATTCGTGCGCTAGCAAGTTTGATGTGGAAAAGAGGAGGTCTATGAACAAGATAAAGAAAAAGCAGGTGATGAAAAAAAAATTGTTTAGTTTATTAAATTTTTTTTTCCTATTAGTTGATTTTTTTTTTGTTTATTATTATTATTATTTTTTTGGCAAATGACTGAAACCCTACAGACCAGGGGTATCGTAAAATGGTACAATGCTCATAAGGGATTTGGCTTCATTACGCCCAAAGATGGCAGTGATGAAGTTTTCTTTCATCGGTCGGTTATCAACTCAAAAAAAGGGTTACAAAGGGGCGATGAAGTTGATTTTGTGGCTATTAAAAATAAAAAATAATTATAAATAGATTAATTGGGCTCAACCACCGGTTTGATCTGGGCTTCAAAGAAAACTAAGCTTTAACTCAATCGAACTCAATTCTTGTTGTCGATTCATGGTCCAACCGATCAAACTGGACGATCCAATCCGAATTTTAAAACATTGGTCTCAAGTCTCACACACCTTTCTCTCTCTATCATGCACCCACATCTCTCTCTCATCCACATCATCTCTTAATTAGCTTTTAATTTTTATTTTAAAATTTAATTAAAATTAAACTTTACCTTAAAGATAGCTTTTAATTTATTTCATAATTTAATTAAATTTTAAAATTAGACATTTAAATTGAAATTAAAGGTTTTTACATAATTTACCTTTTTCATTTTATGAATTTGCATTGTGTCTTAAAAAAATGGGTTATTTAAAAAAAAAAAAGGAAGATGGATATCTTTATCAAAATCAAGCCAAAAATTAATGGAATGTCAAATTTCCAAAATTGGGTTTTCGTAAGCCTTTTAATCTAATCACCCTAAATAAAAATGCTGCAAATTTTATTACAAATATTTGGATAAAATACATCAAATAACACTAAATTTGTTACACCATTTTTCATAAATTTTGTAATAGTCTATAGCATTATAGTAAAAGAAGTATCTAAGTTCATTATTACAAATAATGAATTGTAAATTAGGATTTTCAATTAATAGATCGAAATAAATCATTAATCTGAATTAAAAACTAGATCCAATTATTCAATAACAGATAAAATCTACAAATTTAGAACCCCCAAAAACATTATACAAATAACTCAAACCTAAATAAACGCATTACTCAAAATCAAACCATTGCATGAAAAATGCATTGCAATACATTTGAAAGAGCCCATGGAATATTCTAAAAAATAATTGAAAAAAAAAAAGTCTCATTCCATGCCAACCATCCAAATGTCACAATGTTCATCTCAAATGACCAAAATTAGGTAACAAATCATAAACATATTCAAATGCAAAGCAAAAGAATAAGAAAAAAAACCCGGAAAAGCATACACTTGATTGTTTACTTTTGTCTTTTTAACTTTTGGATTTTTGGAAGTGAGGAAGTGAATGAAGAGTGTGAGGAGAATCAGGTGATTTCCCAAGCACTATTTGATTAAAATAAATCAAATAACTCAAAATTTGTTAATCTAATTTTTCTTGAAAATAATTAGTTTTGGATAAAAATGTCATTTTTCATTTCATGTAATTACATTATCTCTCAAAATGAGAGATAATTTTTTGCAAGAAAACAAGGAAAGTATTTTTGTCAAAATTAGGCCAAAATTATATATGAAGGGTCAAATTTCCAATATTGGATTTCAGATGCTGTCAAAATCGCCCAATTTAAAAGAAATATTTGGTTAAAATATATCAAATAATCCAAGATTTGTGAATCTATCCCATATTCTTTCTTGAAAAATAACTTGTTTTTGACAAAAAAAAAATCTTTTTTCATTTCATATATTTACATTATCTCTTAAAATTATGAGTTTCTTTTGCAAGAAAACAAGGAGGGCATTTTTATCAAAATCATGTCAAAAATTGATAAGAGGTCAAATTAGGTTTTTATAAAGATCTTTTAATCAAATCACTCGTTATAAAAAAAAGTCTGGAAAAGAGAAAAGAGAAAAGAGGAAAAGAGAGGCTAACCCATTTTCCATTCATTTCAGTATTAAGAAAACATAGTATATAAAAGCTTCCAAACAAATCAAGTCATCACCAGAATTCAAACCTTGGGCTGCTTCCTATCTACGTATGATGTGCTCAACATAAGCTTTAGTAATCCTGTTTTCATTTGATTATATATTATAATAAAAATTTAACAGACAAATCTTTCTTGAGTATGCAAAAGTTAAGCTTTTCGTAATCACCATTGTGTCTATCTCAAGTGGTAGAGCGTTCACCATTTTAAATAGGTAAAGGGCATAGGGAGGGGATTCTAGATTCATGTTCGATAGGGGCAATTTACTACCTTAAGACTAAAATGTATTAAAAAATGTTCTCAAACAAGTAAAGGGCTTAAAAAAAGGGGAGTATGAACCCAGTGAGGACCTTGAAACTAAAGTGTATTAAAAAGCAAATTCCACCCATATAATGGTTTCACTGCTGCCTTACTTTTTTTTTCTGTGTTATTTAAAGGAAATGACTAATAAATAATTTGGTATTGGAGGTAACTTTTTGTTTTTCTTCTTTTAATTAATTTAATTTTCCATGATAAAAGATAGTTTTTTTATTTATTTAGGAAGCATTTAAAGATCGTGTTCTTTACATGACACATCTTTTGATAACAAATCAATCCCTTCAAAGGGACGTCTAATTCGACAACTAAACATACCGTAACAGGTCAACAAAAAAAACCAAAGATAAAGAAAGATAAACCCAAATCGTTGTGGAAAAAACCATTTTATTGAAAAAGAAAACTTAAATCTGAAGAAGAAAACAATGAAATTGGTGATTTCAAATCAATAATGACTAAAAAATTACCCCTCCTCTATATCGAACGAAGACTTGAAAAAGAGAACATAAGAGGGATAGCTAGGTTTCCATAGTTTGATGTCTTTCAATTAATAATCATACGGACCACTTTGCATTACTCACTTGCCTAGTGGAGTGGGCCAAGGGTAGTGTTCTCTGTCCCAAAGGGACGTCCCCAATTCGACAGCCCAAACATCACAGTAACAGAGTCGACAAAAAAACTAAAGATAAAAAAAGATAAACCCAAATCGTTGTGGAAAAAGCCGTTTTATTGAAAAAAACCACAAATGCGAAGAAAAAAAAACGATGGAATTGGTGATTTGAAGCGATAATGGTAAAAAATTGCCCTCTACATATCGAACGAAGACTTGAAAAAGAGAACATAAGAGGGATAGCTAGGTTTCCATAGTTTGACGTCTTTCAATTAATAATCATACGGACCACTTTGCATTACTCACTTGCCAAGTGGAGTGGGCCAAGGGTAGTGTTCTCTGGCCCAAAGGGACGTCTAATTCGGCAACTAAACATACCGTAACAAGTCAACAAAAAAAACTAAAGATAAAAAAAGATAAACCCAAATCGTTGTGGAAAAATCATTTTATTAAAAAAGAAAACCTAAATCTGAAGAAAAAAACAATGGAATTGGTGATTTCAAACGATAATGGTAAAAAGTGCATATACATGTCGGTGAAGACTTGAAAAGGAAGAGCATGGGGATAGCTGGTTCCATGGTTGATGTCTTTCAATTAATAATCATACGGACCACTTTGCATTACTCACTTGCCAAGTGGAGTGGGCCAAGGGTAGTGTTCTCTGGCCCAAAATCTGAAGCCTAAAACTCTCCCTGGCCTGGACATGTGGACTTTTATAGCAACAAGTCAACAACCGTATGAATTTATTTCAAACATCATCAAATCAGATGGAATAACATGTATATTTATTTAGGTCTCATTATTTTGATACCTTAATCTTATTATTCATATTATCATCTAACGATTTAAAATTTAAATTTTTTCGTCTACTTCAGTTATTAAAAATGAGAAGTTTGATTAGATCCCTATTTTGGTACATAAAATATTGGTACATAAATTTATTTCTTATAATGTCCTTTTCACACTTTAAACGAATGCATTTTCATCTAGGTATTAAAAAATTAAAATTAAAGTTTACCTTAAAGATAGCTTTTAATTTATTTCAAAATTTAATTAATTTTTAAAATTAGACATTTAAATTGAAATTATAAGGCTTCTACGGCATTTTCCTTCTTCATTTTAAATATTTGCCTTGTGTATTAAAAAAATGGGTTATTTTTATAAAAAAAAATTGAATATCTTTCTCAAAATCAAGCCAAATATTAATGGAATGTCAAATTTCTAAAACTGGATTTTCAAAACCTTTTTAATCCAATCACCCTAAATAAATATGCTTCAAGTTTTATTACAAATATTTGGATAAAATACATCAAATAACACTAAATTTGTTACACCTTTTTCATAGATTTTGCAATAGTCTATAACATTATAGTAAAAGAAGTATCTAAGTTCATTATTACAAATAATGAATTGTAAATTAGGATTTTCAATTAATAGATCGAAATAAATAATTATTCTGATTAAAAAATTAGATCCACCCCCTAAAACATTATACAAATCACTCAAACCTAAATAAACTCATTACTCAAAATCAAACCATTGCATAAAAACTGCATTGCAATACATTTGAAAGAGCCCATGGAATGTTCTAGAATTGATTGCAATTTTCATCTCAAATGACCAAAATTAGGTAACGAGTCATAAACATATTCAAATCCAAAGCAAAAGATAAAAAATAAAAAACTAGGAAAGCATACACATAGATTGTTTACTTTTTGTCTTTTTAACTTTTGGAATTGTTGTAAGTGAGGAAGTGAATGAAGAGTGTGAGGAGGATTAGGTGATTTCCCAAGAAATATTTTATTAAAAGAAATCAAATAATTTAATATTTGTTAATCTAAATTTTCCCATATTTTTCTTGAAGACAAAAATGTCATTTTCCATTTCATATAATTACATTATCTCTTAAAATGAGAGGTTATTTTTTTCAAGAAAACAAGAAGAGTATTTTTGTCAAAATTAGACCAAAAAATAGATGGAGGGTCAAATTTCCAATATTAGGTTTAAAAAGGTCTTTTAATCAAATCACCCATTCCCAAAGAAATAAGAAATATTTGGTTAACATATATCAAATAATCCAAGATTTGTGAATCTACCTTATCTTATGTTTGTTCTTGAAAAATAACTTGTTTTGGACAAAAAAAAAACTATTTTTCATTTCATATATTTACATTTGAAAAATAACGGTTTACTTTTGCAAGAAAACAAACAGGTGCATTTTTATCAAAATCATACAAAAATTGATAAGAGGTCAAATTAGGTTTTTAAAATCTTTTAATCAAATCACCCGTTATATAAAAAAGACCGAAAAAGAGAAAGAGGAAGAGCAGAGGAAGAAAGAGGCTAACCAATTTTCTCATTCATTTCAGCATCAAGAAAACATAGTATATGAAAGCTTCCAAACAAATCCGTCTATCACCAAGAATTCAAAACCTTGGGCTACCTTTCCTACCAACATTATGATATGCTCAACTTATAAACTTTAGTAATCTCATTTCCATTGATTATATATTATAATAAGATATTTAATGAACCAATCTTTTTTGGTGTCTTAGTTAAAACACATTATCGTATACATCACCGAGAGTGTTAAAAGCGTTAACGTTTATCTGAAGCAAAAAAAGAAAGCATAGAGGGTTCTAGATTCGTGTTCAGTGGTAACAATTTCTTCTTATCAAAGCCCAAAGTATATCAAAAAAGTTACCAGCCAAGTAAGAGAGCTTAAAAGGTGGAGCCCGGTGAGGACATCTTAGTAAAGTGTATTAAAAAAATTCCCGCCTTCAATAGTTTCTCTTTCTTAAAAAAAGGAAATGACTAATAAATAATTGGGTATTGGAGGGAATTTTTTGTTTTTCTTATTTTAATTAATTTAATTTTCCATGATAAACGATAGTTTTTTATTTAGGAAGCATTTAAAGAGCTTGTTACTTGGGATCTTTGCATGACACAATAACAAAATAATCCCTTTAGAGGTATGTCTAATTCGAGGACAAAACATGTCTTATGAGTTAAAAAGAAAAAAAACAGAAATAAAAACAAGACAAACTCATATCGATTATTGGAATCAATCGAGCTTTATTGAAAAAAAAATTTAAATTGAAAGAAAATAGTAAGAATTGGTGATTTCAAACTAACAATGACTAAAAAATTACCCCTCCTCTATCACAAACAAAGACCTGAAAAAGAGAACGACTGAGGGGCAGCGGGGGTTTCCATAGTTTGACACCTTTCAATTAATAATCATATGTACCACTTTGCATTACTTACTTACCAAGTGGAGTGGGCCAATGGCAGTGTCCTCTGGCCCAAAATCTGAAGCCCAAAACCCTCCCTGGTCTGGACATGTGGGCTTTTATAACAACAAGTCAACAACCATGTAAATTTATTTAGGTCTCATTATTTTGATACCTTAATCTTATTATTCATATTATCATCCAACGATTTAAATTTTATCGTCGAATTCAATTGTTGACAATGAGAAGTTTGATTAGATCCCTATTTTGGCACATAAAAATATTTCACATAAAATTTAAATATTATAGTCTACTTCAATTAATTTATTTTTATAATGTCATTTTACACTTTAAATGAACCATTTTCATCTGAACAAAAAGTTTAGAGACATGATTATGAAATGTATGGTGAGTTAAAGGTTTATTCAACAATGTTTTCATAATAATTTTCAAAACCATTCTCAAAACTTTGTCGAAATTAAAATATAAAAAACAATTTTCCCTATTATTATGTGCCAAAACTTTCACACCCATGACCTAATTTTATTTATTTATTTATTTTAGAAATATTATATAAAAATATTTCATTTTTAGCATTTACCTTAATCGGATTATTTTAATATTATTTTTTTCATGGGAATCAAATTTATTTTACCCTCTAGTTTAAGGTATTTATCATCATGTGGCTATTTATATTTGTCATCACGTCTACAAAAGTAACTGTGGACTGTCATGCAAAAAAATTGTTTAGTTTAAATTCTATTGTTTGATGGTCAAATTTATTTAAAGATGTTATAAATATTACTTTTGAATATTATTGTGATTTTTTTTTGATAATCTTCTTTTCATACAAAAAAATCTTTTAAAAAGCTAATTATATATCAGATTTGACCCAAATTGGGCCCCACATGTGATAACATTTTTTTCAACAAGGATGGGAAAAGAACACCGTCCATAACATGAGGTCTTCGACGGTTTACTATTACACGGATCTTCGTGACGTAACATGGGCAAGCTCCCAATAGTCAAATCATGCCAAAATTCAAAATCTTGGGTTACCTTTTTTATTCCAACTCTTATCATTTTCTACTTGATTTTTATCTACTTTATGATATGTTCCATTTATGCTTAATCGGTGTGTTATAAAAAAATAAAATAAAAAAGATAAAAACTACTATCAAAAGTTCTTTCATGTCAAATCATCAAAATTATAAACTGAAACGAAAACGTATCTTAATCCATAATGAATATGATAGTGAGAAGAGATTGGTCTATATCTTCAAGCCTTATAACTAAAACTTAAGTAATTTGTTATAATATTTCAAGTCTTGTATGCATAAGTTCGCTAATTACTTAAGAGTTTTTTTTTTTTTAATAGTGATGATAGAAAACCATTATATGACTGGGGAACCACAACCTATTTATAGAATGTCATAGTATATGAAGATGTGAGTATATGAGAATCATGGTACATTACTAGGTTCATGATACATCCTCATTATAAGGATTCTTGATACATTACCAAATTTATGATGCGTCCCATTAGGAAGATTCATGATACATATTCATCATGAGATCTATGATGTATCTTGATTAGGAGGATTCATGATACATAATCATTAGGAGATTTATGAGAAATCCACATTATGAGGATTCATAATACATTACTCTTCATAAAGATTCATGACATTTCATTTCTTATTTCTAATTTAGCACATCATAAAATCATAAATAAGACATTTGGTTTCTACATATTACAAAGTCATACAAAATACAAAGTTTGTAACTCCATCGACTTAATCTAGATCACTTAATTGGAGTTAATTCACTTAATATTAAATAATATATTTGTGATACTTATGTGAGAATCACACATTTTAAGTACATGAGTTTGTCTCGAGTTAGAGTTTAAAATAAAGTTATGTTATTATTATAAAAATAGATTGAGAATCCCAGATATATAATGTTTTTCTTGAAGGCAATCTCTTCTCAAAGAATGCGAAATGCGTCTCTCTTTGAAAAAGAGACGCCCAGCTATTTCTAAATTCATTAATCTGATTGTTGGATTATACTTGATTGTATCAACGGTATTTTCAATGAATTTATTACAATATCTTCAACATTGTGATAAAGTTTTATCGTTCATGATTCCTCCCCAGCCTGGTAGCTGGAGAGTTAGTGCGGAGTTGACAAAAAAATGATATATTATGAAACTTTAGTAAATCCCACATTTCCATTGACTTGCACATTATATATATATATTAAGATAAGATATAGATATTTAATGAGAGATCTTTCTTTAATGTCTAATTTGTACATACTCATTTATATTTCTTCCAAAACATGAAATGAACTATTAAATAATTTGGTATGGGGAGAAGAGACTATTTTTTCTTCTTTTAATTAATTTAATTTTCCATGAAAAAGGATATTTTTTATTAGGAAATTAAAAAAGCGTTTACTTGGGATCTTTGCAGGACACATCTTTTAATAACAAAATAATCACTTCAGAGAGTAGAGTCTAAATTTAGGGAATTTATTTATTTTATTTTTATAATTCATAATATGTCCATTGATTGATTGTTGAGTATTTCATATAAATATTTGAATCAACACAGACTAATTTCATGCATTCTTTTCTCTCTCATTTCCCTTCTATTCCCTTCCACAGTACTTCAGTTTCGGTCTCTCTCTCTCCACTTCTCTCTCTCTCTCTCTCTGGAAGACTAACAGCAGATCTAAGTTTGTAGTACTGAATTTCGATTTGTTCTTTGTGTTTTCAGTTTTATCCTGTTCTGAATTTCGGTGTTTGGATGCAGTTGAGCTGGTTCGCGGGTTTGCTCCTTCGCGTCTCAGTTTTCCTGTGGAATGAGGTGAGGCTTTTGTGTTTGATTGGCGTTTTCTTGTTTAGGAGTTTTTGTAACTGTGGATTATGATGGTTCAATTCGCAGATCCGGATCGAGGAGAGAGTGATTCGGTGAAGATGAGTGATAGCCAGCGGTTCCAGCTGGGAACCGTAGGAAACTTTGAGTTTATCGATTGGTTTCATCAGTGTCGATTGTGATTTGCAATAAGGCGCTGATTAGCTCGCTTGGCTTCTCTTTCGGTCAGTGGTTTATGCTTTCATTTTCTTTTTCTTTTTTTTTTGATGGAATGCAGATGACGATCCGTTTCTTTATTCGCTTAATTCATCAATCTTTTTTTATTGATTCATCTGTAAGGTTTCTGTATGTAATTTGTCGTTTACACTGGCATTGTAATCATGGCCTGCAAGCACAGGGAAGGGAGGTTCAACATAAAAGGAGCAATTGATTGTTTATAACATATATAAATAATGGACTTAAAACTTATACATTTTACAGTTAAATCTTTAATTTTGATATTATTACTGTGACTATAATACATATGACTTCAATTTAATAGCATATTGATCATGATCATCTTATTTGAGAATAATCGCACATAAGATATAAAAATACAAATATACATAGTTCAATACGGTTCCATAGAAAATAACTATGTTTCAGGTATAGTAGTACATAGGTACTATCTTAATAAATTCTAGGTACTTCCTCAATATCCTTTGTACTACCATAATGAACATCGTCGATGTAGAACCTACAATTTATTCATTCTTCTGTAAGGATTTCATCTCCTCATTCATAGCAGCTTTCCACCTTGGGTCAGCTAAGGCTTCCTGCACATTGTTAGGAATAGATACAGTAGATAATTGATTTACAAATGACTTATTTGATTCAGACAAGCGATGGTTAGACACATGGTGACTCATGGGATATTTAACTTTACTAGAAAGTTCGAGTTCATATGTGGGTTTGGGAATACTTATGGTCTGACATGGTGGTAGTTGTTTTCGGTGGTTCAGATATTACAGCAGGACCATCCTCAGCAGGCGATTGGTTTGGTGTATTAGTTGCCTATGGTGCGAGAGATTCAGATGGAGGTTGATCCACAACTTCATTTTCTAGGTCTTCATCACGTTCATCTGCTTTGTGGTCCAAATTTATACCTCAAATCCGATTCACGACATTCTCATTACGAGTTCGAGCGTTCCTTTTCATTCCTATTCGATTGATATAGTTCAGAGGTTCTACTTCTATGAGATCGAGAAAATCCATAGTCTAGAGCTTGAACTTCTTCCGGGTGCTCCCACCGCGGAAGTTAAGACTCGGAGGAATACATGTCGAATCTTCATGAAAAACTATATTGTAACAAACATTCGTTTTGCTTGGAGGGTGATAGCATCGAGTACCCCTTTTGATCGCGACATACTAAAAAGACACATCGCAATGCTCGAGTGTCAACTTATTCTGTGGCAGCTTATGAAGGATGTACAAATGCTACACAACGAACATGAGTGGTAAGTTTGGATCATTTGGAGTAACAATTAGCTTCAATGAGAACTTTGGGATGGTGTTCGGAAATCAATAGTCTTTGGAAGGTACTTTCCTTTGATTGATCAAATATGTTCACGAGGAGGCAAGTGCGTGTCCCCAATAGGATAAAGGCATATGTGCTTCTATCAATGAAGCACGGACAACCTCCAACAAGTGACGATTTTTCCGCTCCGCCACCCCATTATGTTTGGGTGTATCAAAGTTTGATGAATGGTTCCATGGGCTTCCAAATACCGCTTCAATTCAAAACTCAAATATTCACCTCCATTGTCACTATGGAGAACCTAAACCTGTGCATTGTACTGACTACAAACCATTTTATGAAAATTTTGAAATAATAAGTTTACTTCACTTTTGGACTTCATCAAACATACCCAAGTCATGCGATACAATCATCAATAAAAGTAACAAACCAGCGATCCATCCAAAGTAGCAAATTTAGATGGAGCTGAACATCGAGAATGTATGATCATAAAAGGAACTAGACTTTTGTTTTCAAAAGTTAATGGAAGCGAACCACGTTGGCTTTTGCAAGTTCTAAACATCATTGGAAACTAAAGACATCAAAGTTTACCAAATAAACTAGGAAATAATTTCTTCATGTAACCAAAGAAGCATGCCCTGACGTCGATGCCATAACCATATCTCATATTTCCTTTTTTTTTTAAGAACCCCTAATCTTTAAAGCTTGACGCAACTAATATGAACTTTTAGACACCAAGTTCAAGTAATACATCTTCCCTCATCTAACACCACAATCAATCGTTTGCCTTGTCAGGATGTCCTTAAATACACAAAGTCGAGCCCGAAAAATAGTGACCTGAAAATAGAATGATGGTTATTTGAAAGCCCCGACAAAAAGATTATAATTCAAGAATAGCAAAACGAGAATCTAAATTCAGAATTGTTAGTGAGGGCCAAAGATCCTTCCCCAATAATCGGAATTGAGGTACCAGTGGCAATGGAAACAAAATGTTGTGAGGAAGATTTAAGAGGTGAAACTTGTCTAGAATCAAATGTCATATGATTCGTAGCACCAGAATCAATTATCCATGCACTATTAGAAACAGGTGTAGAAATATTTAAAACTTTACCACCATTACCTGTTGTTGCTACCAATGCCGAGGACTTTTCACCGCTATCATCCTCTGTCTTTGTTTCAACAATAGCAGCAGTACAGGCCTTCTTGGAATTCTTCTTTCGGGAATCACGGCTATGATCCCACCATTCCGGATTTCCCACAAGTTCATAGCATCGACTTTTTGTATGACCAGTTTGATCACAGTGAGTGCATTTGTATGATGATTTGTCGCCACCATTGTGATCTTAGGATGGATGGGCCTTTTTAGGTCTTGTTGGCTGTTGAGGAGACCCGGTTTGATTAGGCGGGTTAAGTCACCATGGCGGAAGCGGGATTTTTCCAATTATCAGTTGTCACCCGACTTCCTAACATCTTCGCGGCGAACTAGGGCATAACACTCTTCTAATTCAGGGATAGGATCCTTCCTCAAGATTTCACCGCGCACTTGCTCGAAATCACCCTCTAATCCAACGAGAAAGATATGCACCCTTTGTCGCTGAAGTAATTTCTGATAGGATGCAATATTTGTCTCATCCACCATGACCACCTTATCACGATGATCGACTCATGAAGATTTCGTGGAGTTCTTCATAATATATAGAGAGTGGTCTGCCATTTTGTTTGGCAGAGAAAGCCCTCTTATTCAAGGTAAAAACCTGTAATTCATCCGCTCCATCATAAAAGGCTTTAGACAGAGGTTTCCAAATATCTCATGTGGTGGGTAACCGAATGTATCGCTTCATAATCTCCGGGGGACATAGACATCAGCAACCATCTTTTGACCTTCTGATTATCTAAATACCACTTTTCATAGCCTTCATCTTTCTACGGTGCGTGATATTTTACAAATTAAAGAGAGTTTCTCTTCTCCGACAATTTGCATCTCTAACATTTGAGACCACGGATCATAGTTGGTCTCATTCAATAAATTCACGAATTGAATGATGAGCATTCAGTGTTGAATAATGATGGGAATAGATTTGGTAGCCAGAGCGTTTGAGAATCGACTTGCTCATGGTTTAAGGATTCAAGAAAATGATTTGGGGTTTTACGTGGCTACGATACCAACTTGTGTGGCCTTATTTCCACTGAGGGTTAGTTGACAACTTCGTCTTCTTGAATACGTGTCTCTATTATGAGACTTATATAGTAAAAATGGCCACTTAGGCCCATATATCAATATTCATCAAGAATACATCAACTATATAACAATAGTTCAAAGTTATTACATTACTCTTAGCAAACATATATCAAAAGTTAGAGTTCTAATACATGTTTTGTGGAAATGCTCCAACCACAATCCGACTTTCTTCATAGCGACCTCTAGTGACGTCATCCTCTATTACCTCCTGTGCACGAAATAATGATCCTCGGCGAGTGAGCAAAGCCCGATGATAATCTCTGCATAATTTACTCCCCACCACAAGTGCACATGTCATGGAAACCAAACACACTCAAGCAAATACATGATCCTACTTGAATGTCTACATGCTGATCCCGTGTCATAAAATTCTCATGAGCTCCTCACATGCCTAAGCCAAATCACGAGCAAAATACGGTTTCAAAACAAATGTTTTATTTCTTAAGAAAACATCATACAAGTTTGATAAATATATTGGACTACCTTAAGTAATTCTTTGGATCATTTTCAGAACAATCGTAGATTACACCTCGAGATGGCTTGTTGGACCATTCTCGAAAGCCCGATTCTTGGAAAATCTTCCTTGAAATTCCTTTCACACAACCATTTTCATTTTCTTTCATGTCATGCACTCCACACCTATCATTCTAGAGTTCTTGATTGCATATGGAATGCATTATACCATTTCCAAACAATTCATGTAATATATTTACATGTATATATTAACAAAATTAATTCACATAAATCATGTTATTCAATTCATGACAATAACATCAAAATTAGCTCACATGGGCTAATTAACAATCCAAGCAATTCATTTTGAATTACTCAAACAACACAAAAATCACACACAAAATCACGTGAACAGTAGAACCCTAGGCTCAGCACTATTCATGACCACACATAGGGATTTCCTTCACTCGGTTTCCAATCTATTTTGAGGCGAAACCACGGCCAAATCGAAGCCTCGACAAATCCCCCGTCCATTAAAATGACTCTTGTAGAAAAGAATAAACAAGTAGGAAAAGATCCTATCTCTTGGAGTTGTCGGAACTCCACAAAATCAGTGCCCACTCGTAGCCCTTGCCGCATAGAACAACTTCCTTCTTGCTCAGTGAGAACCGGTCAAAAACGAAATTTAGAGAGAAGTCACACTTTCTCTCTCACAAAACCGATCTCCCCACACCTAATGCATGTTCAATGAGAAGAAAATTGGAGAAGAAGATGTATTGTCCTATTTATTTTATCTTTACTTAATTCCCATTTTGTCTCTTCATTTAACTATTTGACTTAAAGGGCATTTTTGACACTTTGTATCTAGTCATTCGTTTCCATCATCTCGCTAATCATGCGACATGTGTCACATAAGTACATGTAGTAGGTGATTTTTCACATCACATATCTTTCTGACGTGTCATTAGGGGTGTCAGCGTGTTGGGTTGGGTTAAGCGATTCTGGGTTAAACGGGTGTGGGTGAAAAACATGTAGCCACATACGACCACGTTTAATAAGCGGGTAAAAAGTTGAAACGAGCCTTTGACCGTTTAATAAGCGGGTAACACGACTACGACTCGTTTAACAAGTCTAATTTTAAACGGGTTGGAGTTGAATGAGTCGATGGGTTGGGTTAACCGCGATGTGCTAATTGTATTTACCCATTTACCACGCGTTTGACCCATTGCCACGGTAAACCACCAGTTAACCATTTACCTGTTTATTTAAAAATGTTAACTTCATAAAACTAACAAACTAACACAAAAAATGTAATAATACTAATTTATTAAAAAATGATATATTTTTCTATGTGGCTGTTATTAAAAAAAAAATGATTAATTTTTTTTTAAAAAATATTAATTTATTAATTTTATTTAAGCGAATTTAAGCAGGTTATAAGCGAGTTAACATGTCTCCCATTGCGACCCGTTTGTCGCGTGTTAAGCGGGTTGACGGATTTATCACTCGAACCGTTAGGTCTCACTGAGCCAGTTTAATCATCGGTTAATGGTGTCGGTTAATGGTAATAGGTGTTGTTTAAAGCGGGCCTAGTCATACGGCACCCGACACTCGGTGCCTCGAAAAACTTGAAATTTCGACATTCTCGGAATTTGACGTGGTATTTAGATTTCGTGAGGCGATTCAATAGTAAAAGTCCGTTTCGTCATCAGAGATCTGAAAAATTTTGGATTTGACCCGAAGTATCATTTTACCATTTTTAGAAAATTAGAATTTTCGGGTTTCTGACTTATGAAAAATATTTTTATTCATAATAAATCGTATCTTTACATGTATACATATTTATAGAGATATTGAGATACTACAATCAAGCTATTCCTATACTCAAATTGAATCCCCTCTGATCAAGCTATTCCTATAATTAAGTTGTTGCTAACGGAGAAATATCTCTAAACTAGGAAAGCATATAATAGTAATAGAAAATAATTATAATAGAGAATCTTTGACTATTAATCCAATATCGCAACAACACAAGTAGTGGTTGCAGAGCTTAGATAAAGAACGGCAACTTGTTGGAACTTGGTACTACTACATATCAGAGCTTTTCACGGCTCATGAAGAAAATTACCTTAACTATAACATCTGAGAATCAGATAACATCTTCATTTTCTGATTATCATATAAGATGTTGAAATTTTTATAGAAAAACAAAAGAGCACTTGGGTTGTATTATCGAAGGAAAAAATAGCCCCCAGGGATTTTTGTTTCTTTGGACTTGGCCCGATTCTTGAAGGTGTCAAACCCTTTAATACCAGTTTTATGAAATGTTCATTCCTTTTGTACATTCCCCATTTAATGCTAAAGCTCATCCAAATTCTCTTTATTCTTCTTTGCAACATTTAACTTTTCACATGCAAAAATATTTATTGCTTTTGTAACACCTTGAAATATACACTAACAGTTTTCGAACATGTTTAGGGTATAAATAAAACAAGAACTGTTCGTTCGAAAAAATGGCATTTTATGAAAAATGGCGAAAATGATGATTTGCCGGCTTTGGGAAATTTTGGAAAAATTTCTAGATCTCGGATGATGAAACGGATATCACTGTTGGAATTTTCTCGTGAAATCTAGTTACCTTGCTTGTCGAATTTCGTCAGATTTCGAGACAGTCTGAATTTTCACGAATTTCGAGGCAACGGGCGTCGAGTGAACCCCAAAAACGAGATTTTTAGAAAAATCTCACAAATTGACAATATTTAAAGAATGTCCATTTAAAATTATTGAAAATTGAACCGATGTGAAATCAATTGTTTCGGGGCTGAAACGGACCGAGATGGACAAGGGGGACATGTAGGCCTCACCTTAAGCTTACATATATATATATATGATAGGGAGGAGAAGATTTTGGCGTGAGAGAGTGAGTGAGAGAGATAAAATTTTATTTTATTTTTATTTTTTCTTACAAACCTGCTTGATATGCTTTATTAGTTTAGACCGTCGAATTTGTGGACAGGCAGTTCATCTACCTTTCGGCAGGGAGCTACGTGTGAGTACCAAATATACGGGATTGTAGGAATTCAAGTAAAGTTCGGAGAAAATCTAGTTTCGATCTTAAATGCTCTGGCGTTCGACGGTCGAGTGGTTTTGGACGAGACAAAGTTGATCCGCGCATCATGTTTGCGCGTGGGTACCAAAATCTTGGAGTTTCGTCAAACTCCGTGCGGTAAGGAAATTTTCCACACTTGGAATAAAAAATTGTGTGCGTGGTTGTTTTTGGGGCCAGAATAGGCCGTGTGATTTAATCCCAAAATTTTGGGACTGAATATTGAAACTTTTTTGGGGCCGGATTATGGGCGATCCGGCGCATGACCAGAAGGATATAAATTAGATAAAGAATAAGAATATATCACTGACCTAGATAATATGAGTATGAATAGATGAATAATATGAATATGGGAATATATAAAAATGAATATATGATGAAATACATGGGGTGTTGAAGTATACGATTAGACAGCACATGCTAGAAATGCAAATGATAGGGAAATGGTTACATGTATGGAAAGTACTATAAAATTAGTATAAATTTGGGATTGATTGTAGGATAGTTTTTATCTTGGTGTTTTTGGCATGACTTCGTGCCATGGTGCGTGGCATGTTTTGTGGCCTCAATTGGGAGGATATTGTTAATCCGGTGGACAAAGGGTGTAGGGATGGTTTAGAGTCAAAACTTGGCGTGTCTTTGGAGGCGCCAGGAGCTCTCGCTGGCCGGTGCGTGGAAGCTACGCTATTGCGTGGTGAATCAAATTTCAACCCTAAGTACGCAATTGCATGTAGCCCCTTGCACAATGTCTTATCCAACTTCGGACGGCCATAACTCCTTTGTTCGAACTCCGTTTTGGGTGTTCTTAGACTCTATGGAAAGCCCTTTGAGTCTAGAATCCATCCATATATAGCTTGATACAATATTGAGCTTATAATAAGTCCTAAAATGATAAAAACCAGTGGCTGTTGCTACTACTGCAAGTGCTGCAAGTTGTTAATTTCTTCATGGCTTGCAATTTGCATAACTCCTTCGTTAGGACTCCGTTTTGGGTGTTCTTGAACTCTATGGAAAGCCCGAGTCTAGAGATCCATCCATATATGAATTTACCACAGCGTGATCTTATAATAAGTCCAAAAATGACAAAAACCAGTGGCTGCTGCTATTGCTGCAAGTGCTGCAAGTTGTTGATTTCTTCATGGCTTGTAATTTGCATAACTCCTTCGTTAGGACTTCGTTATGGGTATTCTTGGATTCTATGAAAAGCTCATCGAGTCTAGAATCTAACCATATGCTATTTAATGGAATTTGGTGCCACATCTTCTTGAAAAGGAATTGAATTGTTGTACCAAGTGCTATGTCGACTTGAGTTAAAGTTAATTCGGAATGCATAGTAAGAAATGATATAAATATGAACAGAAATAGTAATATATAGTTTATTATGTAAAGGGCTATAGATAAGAAAAGTACCTCTACGGTATCAAAGGAAAGAGTATATGTTCTACATGTACTCCTACGAGAGATAGGACAATATGATAAGAACAAAGCATACAGTATATAGGAATGTATAGGTATAGGTCATGTGAAAGATATGATAACAGTCCCAGAGATGTTAAAGTACATGAAGATATAAGTTAACAGATATAAGATGTTACAAGTAGATGACATGATATGAATATAAGAGTACAAGATATGAATATATACGTATTGACAAAGAAACTGAGAACAACTTTCAATACGAAGCTAATAAACATAGCGGTATTCTGGAGCAGAATAAATAATAGTGTATATCTCATCGACATACATGATAACAATAGTTATTCATGTAGGCGGGATGTGTCTGCAGAAAATGTAATAAAATGGATTATGCGCTTAGAACTTGTTACAGAGGATGAATAGACATGCCTGGTAGGGAAGTAGTATGCAACATGCGATCAATTGGCCCCGTTTGAATTCTATGCGCCTTCGGGCCCTTATCGAGTGGTGGTCATTGTCTCTAAGCTGTGTGCAGGCGCCTTTAGGCCCTTATAGTTTCCTTTATCCACTTCTAAGGTTTATGCGAGGCATGAGGCTTATAAAATGACAAGTATATGCGTTGAAAATATAAAAGTACATGACATGATATGAGAAGCATAGCATTGCTATGTGATGACAAGTACTCTAAGTACCAAAGAAGTAAAGTGTCAATGATGAGATGGTATATGACGAGATAAAGTATGTGAAAGCATATGAAGTACGGTATATGAAAAGCCTGGGTACCATGAAAATCATAGGAGAAATTCTCAGTATAAAAGTATAAGATGAAAATATAGGAAGTAATATGATAATTTGAGATGAGTGAGTATATATGACAAAAATGCAAGTACATGAAATCACATTACTCTTGGATAATGAGCATGTGAGATTTCTCTCGAATCTGTCGTGAATGTTAATTCTATAGTCAAAGTGAATCATACTATTAAATGCGAAATCACATTGCTCTTTGAATGACATTTATGTGAGGTCCCTCTGAATCTGTCAGTGAAATGATCAGTTATATGTCAAGAGTGAATCCTCTTGTTAAATCTTATGAAATCACATTGAATAAACAAGCTGTGAGGTTCCCTCTCGATATCTGTTGAATATCAATTCTATAGTCAGAATTAAGCATAAATGCAAAGTATGACAGCCTACACAAAAATCGTATAAAGAGAAAATATATGATAAAACAATATGTGAGAAATGAATATACAGTATGCTTTGTAGATGTAGCCACTATATGAAAGGAGACATGATATAGGTACGGGATGAAATGATATATGTAATGGCCTGAATAATAGGTATAGGCGAAAGATGAAAAAGACTAGAAACGGGTAAAAGACATATGAAAGCTTCATTTGAATAAGCTTGCGACGATCAATGTTATTAGTCGTCCATGTATATGTTTTCCCACACTAAGCAAAGCTTAACTGCGGGTTTTAATCCATGTAGGTAAAGCGGAGGCGAGGATGGACATCACATGAGCGGCAGGCCATCTCGAGAGATGGAGATTACTCAACTGCCTTGTTTATGATCTGCGTTTCATTGGACGAGTATATGTATAGTTTTTGTAATAGTGAAGTAGTAATAGTACAAGTAAAGGGACTCAAGTATGTATATAGAATATAATGAATGCCCTTATGGTGGTATGTATAATGTATGTAAAGAAAATTTTTGTTGTACGAGAATTGTGCATATGAATCGGAAGAAAAGCGAATGCAGTGTCAGCTGCGAGAAAGAAAGATTAAAGGGTCCAAGTCTCGAAGTGTAGCTTTGCAAAGCGACACCCCATTAGTCTGGGTTAGGAAAATCTGTAGCTTTGATGATGGGTTTATATTTGGCATGTGGGACTCAATCTGGTGGGGGCTAGCCCACTTCGATTAGCGATATATCGGAAATGGCTGTGTACAGCAAGCTTGCTTGTTGAGGTTGGCTTTATGATTGAAAGATTTGAAGACTTCTTATATGGCTTAGATTTATTACATATACAATATGAGGGCCTTATATAAGCTAAACTATACGAGCCTAAAGATGGAAAAATACAATTGCCATGCATAATAAATCTAACTGCCATATATGTAATCTAACATCCTCTGAGCTCATGTGGTTTAAGAGAAATCATTCGAGTTTGGAAGCTAAACTTCGAAAAGTTCTTGAGAGTGGTTTGAGTGAGAGAACAATAGCTACTTGATCCTAAAAGGAAATATCCTGAAGTGTGGTATACCATGGCGAATGAAGTGGCCAGGCAAGTGACGTGAATCTCAATATAATGCGTTCATGGAAGACATCATTATGAGCAATTTGAATAGCGCCCGTTATCCGCGGTGAAGTTTAGTTTGCGTGGGCGATCAGCGCCCAAAGATCTTGTAGTAACCAACGTAACCAAATAAGGGTGGGTTGCTAGTAGTTGCTAAGTGCTCTCATGCAGCGAGTCTTTGGGCGACAACGTGTTTGTTTTCTTTCGAAGAGATAAGAGAATCTGAAAACAATATCACATGTGAATGGGTAATTGGTGGGATCACTTGCCTATCTGCATCTCAACGAAAAGAGTTAATGAAGAATGGGAAGAAAAATGAGACCATCAAATATGGTGCCTTTCGGATATCAAAGAATCCTTATAACGGCATAATAGGGAGATCTAGGGCGTATGTGACTTCATGAAGCTACGCATAGGAAATATCGGGGTGAATGGTGGATGAATTAGACTCTCAGAAGCAAGGTATGCGTAGAAGTAGCATCAAATAGTGACTACTCGTCATCATGAGAATTGATGACAGTTATACTCCCATTAGACATGTCATTCTATCTTGCTATTAGTGATACTGGCTCGAGAAATCTGATCAGAAGTACACTTGGCCTAAGTAAGATAATGATATCTATGAAGAAAAGCTTCTAGACAGTAATTAGAGGTGAGATAACATTTCAAATTGAAGACCAAGAAAGTGTTTTAGATCCTGAATACGATGTATATCATCACCTATAATAATCATATCATTGGCATATAAGAGGAGAATAGTAATACCAAGACAGACCGTCTCGGAAAAAGAGCTGTATAAAAAGAAATGACTGAAAAACCATACTGAGATATAGTATAACTTAACTTTGCAAACCATGCTCGAGAAGCTTGTTTAAGACCATAAAGTACATATTGTAGTCGACATACTACGTGAGGGAGCAGGAGGGTGAGAGTAACAGGAGAAGCTTCATATAGACTCTGCGAGAGTTCACAATTAAGAAAAGCATTTTTGACATCCATGCGAGAAAAAGTGTAATTTTACGGGCCGCGAAGCGACAATAAGGTTCGATAGAAGAAGAGTCGAGCCACGGGAGCAAAATCTCCTCATAATCAATCTCATACTCTAAGTAAAATACTGGAAAGAAGGCGAGCCTTGTAAATTTATCCGCGGTGCCATCCGATGTTGATCTTGATCGCATAAAGCCCATTTACAAGCCGTGCTTGGATTTTCTAGAGTCAGCCGGATCCCATGTTCTAGTCTTATGCGGTGCATTGCTCTTCTTTCATAGCTTGCGACATAAAGAGAAGGGTTAGCGGAAGCCTCCACGAAGAGTCGAGGTTTCTAAAGAGGAAAGCGAGAGCATAAAAGTAATGAAAGTCCACGAAGGAAGGTGAGAAGAGTAGTTACTCAATGAAGACGGTGAAGTGCATGAGAGAGTCAAAAGGACCAACGGGGATCCACGGTGGGGGGCGTATCGGTGGGCACGTCGATGATTGTGGGAGCTCATCGGATGCATGAGAGGAGGAACATCGATAATAGAAGGGAGACTCGAGGCAGAGTGGGAGACTCTCGGAAAAGGTCGAGAGGATCGATAGAGGAATAAGGAAACGAGGAACATGAGTAGTTTGTAAAACATTTTTGTGTTCCCAGACCACATCTTGAGAAACAGACATTTGCTAATGGGATCATACTTTTATAACCTTTTGACCAATTCCATACACCCGAAAACAACACAAATGAGAACAAGAATGAAGTTTGTTTCTTTCATGATCTTGAAGAAAGACAAAGCAGGAACGCATCCAAAGACTTTAAGTGAAGTCGTAGGAGGAGAAAGAGTAAACAACGTATCGTAAGGAGTTTGATTACAGAAAAATGGGGAGAAAGGACACCGATTGATGAGTATGGCAATGATAGACGGGTTCCCAAGGCGAGGAAAAGGGTAAAGTGGCGATAGTAGTAACCACGAATTAACATCGAATATAACGAAGTTTCTTTCGATACTGCCATTTCTTGAGAAGTGCAGCACAAGAGGAATGAGAGCGGTACCAAATTGATGTAGAATAGAGTAAATTCATGGGCTTTATATTCTTGGGCATTATCGGTCGAAAACTTTGATAGGTTTAAGCAGATGTTTCAATCATTTTGGTAAAGAATCACGATATAACATTAAAGTTCATAACGATTTTGAAGAGATAAATCAAGTATATCGGAAAAAATCATCCTGAAAATAACAAGTAATTTTCAGGGGTAAGAAATGGGAGAAGGGCCCATACATGGAATAAGATCAAAGAAAAGAGAGCATGAGAAACATTTACTAAATGACAGTAGTTTATTTGCCAAATTGACGGGCATCTGATCAAAACTCTTATTTGGCTGAACCTAACAAACCCACAGAAACAGTTGTTTAACAGAGATAGATGCATGACCAGGCGAGAATGCCATAAGAGAAGAAGTGCTCTGTCTGAGGCGGAAGCTAGGAGAGAAGACGGAAGGATGGTAAATGAAGAAGGTGAACTCAGACAGTATTCCGACCTTACGGGGTCCCAACGATCTGTCCAGTCGAGAATCTGCACAACCACACACGTGTAAAGGAAAGGTTATAGAAAAACCCAGAGTTCAATGGTTGCCCAACCAGAGAAAGAAGATTATGAGTGAGTTGGGGAATCGAGCAAACATTGAAACAGACAAAATTTGGTGTAGAGACATTACAGATATAGAGAGACATGCGTAGAAAGACATTTACGGTATATATGGTAGGAGAGAAATAGAAATTGTGTGAAGCTACAACATGTCGGGCGCGTGAAGTGCACGCGTATGCCAGATCTGCTGCGGCGCCACGGTGCAAGCGATGCATGGGACAGGGCTACGTGCCGTGTGACGACGCGTGACGGCTTTTCCGGCCTTTCTTTGCCGTTGTGATCGTCTCAAACAAGATCCTACCTCAGTGGCGCGGCAGGTTTTGAAAAACTTCGGGTGAAATGAAATAAAGATCAAGCTGTGGTGTTCACCGGATAAAACAAGTTATACTGTGGCAAACGGTGGTGTTCGCCGGAAAAAAGCTATACGATTGGTTCAATGCCTATCTCTGTGAGAATGACGAGAGAAAAAAATCAAAGAACCTACTCTAATACCATGAAGAAAGATTTGAGACTTTGTATATATGAAAGAGCTTAGATTTATTACATGCAATATGAGTATACCATAAGCTAAGCTATACAAACCTAAAGATGGAAAAATACAATTGTCATACATAATAAATCTAATTAACTTGCCATATATAATAATCTAACAATGATATTCAAATTAAGTTGTAAACTTTTTAGGTATCAATATTGCATTTCATTTGAAAATAAATAATCCATTTCATTTCACTTGTATTAATTAAGTGTATATCTATTCAAATATCTAAACTCAAGGTGGTCGCCAGATGGTTGTTGTGGTCTACATGCACAAAAGTTGAAATTACAAACAATTATGTTGTGCCAATAAAAGCTCAAATGCAGCAAGAAGATATATCAATAAGATAAATCACGTTCAAAATTATAGGAGATTTTGATACTCTCAAAAAATTTTGAGAAAAAGCTGCTGAGTTAACTCTGTGACGACGGCGCAATGGACATTATGAGATCCTGGCCGTTGAAATACAACTTAAAACTGCTACTGTTAAGTTGGAGTGGACGCCGCCTCCTCTTCTGGCTATCTGCTATTCTGCTCTACCTACCAAAAGATTGCATCTTTGCGTTTAAAGCATGTCACAGTGCTTTTTCCTCGTCGCCGGCACCCATTTTTACTAATTAATTTTTAATTTTTAATTAATAATAAAATTATCATTTTTAATGGTAAATTACCAAATTCCTCACCGTCAATATAAAGATTAAAATAAATTTTGAAATGATACTTCCTTGCCCTATCAGGTGATGATATGACAACACGTACGGCTGTATAAAAAAAACTTCCACCAAGCTTTTTAAAAACCCTACCATCATCGAAAGCAAAAAACCGTAAACCCAACAACCAACCAAACTTCTGTTGAAATATTGGATTAATAGTCAAAGATTCTCTATTATAATTCTTTTTTATTACTATTATATGCTTTCCTAGTTTAGAGATATTTTACATTGGGCAAATAGCAATTAAAGAATATAGCAAACTTGATTTTAGGATCTAATTATAGGAATAAGCAGTTGTAGGATCTCTCATATCTCTATAAATATGTACATGTAAAGACGATTTATTATGAATAAAAAATATTCTTATGTCTGACTCAAGTTGGTATCGAGCCCGCGAAACCACTAAGTCGTTCTTAACGAGATCAGCCAAACCACCATGAGCAAGTCGGTCACGAAGCGTATGTCACCAAATCTACCTATCATTATTCAACACGAGCGTTCATTATTTGTTCCGGGAATTGTAGTGAATGAGACCAACTATGATCTGTGGTCTCAAATGTTAGATATGCAAATTCTTGAGAAATACCTTCATTTGCTTTGTCATATACCTAAGGAGAAAAGATGAAGGCTATGAAAAGTGTGTCGGACAGTAAAAGGTCGAAAAGATAGTTCTTGCGATGTCTATGTCACGGAGTGTAGGCGTTAATTAAACACCCACCGCACAAGATATTTGGAAAGCTCTGTCTAAAGCCTTTTGTGATGGAGCGGATGAATTACAGGTTTTTACCTTGAACCAGAGGGCTTTCTCTACCAAACAAAATGGTAGACCACTCTCTATATATTATGGAGAACTGACTGAAATCTGTAGTGAGTTGGATCATCGTGATAAGGTGGTCATGGTGGATGAGACAGATATTGCATCCTATCATAAATTACTTCGCGACAAAGGGTGCATATCTTTCTCGTTGGTTAGAGAGGTGATTTCGAGGGCAAGTGCGCGGCGAAGTCTTGAGGAAGGATCTATCATTGATTCTAGAAAGTGTTATGCCCTAATTCACCGCGAGAAGATGCTTGTGTGAGTAATAGAACATAAACAAGCTGGAAAATTAAGGCTTAAATATGGTGACTGGAACGATCTAATCAATGGTCTCCTCAGTGACAGACGAAAAGGCCAAATCCATCTAAGGCTTGCTAATGGTGGCGACAAATCATCGAGACAATGCACTCACGTGATCAAGCGGCGGTCATACAAAAAGTCGATCTCTTATGAATTTGTGGGATATCCGGAATAGTGGGATCATAGCCGTAATTCCGGAAGAAGAATTCCAAGAGGCCTCTCTTTGCTGCAATTGTTTGAAACGAGACGGAAGGATGATGTGGTGAAAAGTCCTCGGCATTGGCGTGGCCCGGCCAGATATTAATGGTGGTAGGTTTTAAATATTTCTCGCTTTGTTTCTAATGGTGCATGGATAATTGATTTTGGTGCTCACGGATCATGGGCATTTGATTCTAGACAAGTTTCACTTCGTCTTCCTCACAACATTACTGACCACTGTTAATGGTACTTGATTCGATTATTGAAGGATCTTTGTCACTCGCTGACACCTTGAATTTAGATTACTGTTTTGGTTATTTCCCTCTTTGAATTACTAATCTTTGTCAATTTCTCAAATAACTTGCATTTGCCTTATTTTTATTATTTGTCATTTTTACAGATTTTGTGTATTTAAGGACATCTGAATAGTGACGATTAGTTGTGGTGTTAGAAGCGGCTGTATTACTTGGAACGGGTGTCTAAAATTTCGGATGAGTTGCGTCGAAGCTTTAAGATTGGGGAGGTTACGGAAAAAAAAAAAAAAAGGGAAATCTAAAAGATATAGTTATGGCATCGACATGCAGGGCATACTTCTTTTGGTTACATGAAGAAATTATTTCCTAGTTTATTTACGCAAACTTTGATGTCTCTAGTTTCCAGTGTGATGTTTGTGAACTTGCAAAAATCATCGTGCTTCGTTTCATTAACTTGAACAAAAGTCCGGTCCTTTTATGATCATACATTCTAATGTTTGGGGCCCCATCATTGCTACTTTGGATGGATCGGCCAGTTTCTGTTACTTTTGTTGATGATTGCAGGGATGACTTGGGTATGTTTGGTGAAGTCCAAAGGCGATAAACATTGTTCAAATTTTCGCCAATGGTTTGTAGTGAGTACAATGCACAGGTTCGGAGTTCTCTGATGACAATGGAGGTGAATATTTGAGTTTTGAATTGAAGCGGTATTTGGAAGCCCATGGAACCATTCATCAAACTACTTGTTTCGATACACCCAACAGAATGGGGTGGCGGAGCGGAAAAATCGTCACTTGTTAGAGGTTGTTCGTGCTTCATTGATAGAAGCACATATGCCTTTATCCTATTGGGGACACACACTTACCTCTGCAGCATATTTGATTAACCGAGTACCTTCTAACACTATTGATTTCCGGACACCATCCTAGGCTCTCATTGAAGCAATTGTTGCTCCAGTCGATCCAAACTTACCACCTCATGTCTTTGGTTGTGTAGCATTTGTACATCTTTATAAGCGTCAGCGCAACAAGTTGACACCTCAAGCATTGTGATATGTCTTTTAGGGTGTATTTGGCGAAGGGATGCGATGCTATCACCCTCCGAACAAGCAGATGTTTGTTACAATGGATGTAGTTTTTTCATGAAGGCTGATGTATTTTCCTCTGGCTTGAACTTCAAGGGAGCACCTAGAAAAGTTCAAGCTCTAGATTATGATTTTTAAGTCTCTATAGAGGGAAACTCAACCCGAACACAGTAACAATGTCGAATGGGGAATGAAAATGAGCATACACAGACAGTAATGAGAATCTTTGGTGAATTAGATTTTTAGTGAGTGTTATAAATTTGGACCACAATGATGATGAAACGTGATGAGCACAAGGCTGAAGTTGTGGATCAACCTCCATTTGAATCCCTACTTTCCTGAGCAGGTGATACACCAAACCAATGCTTCTTTGAGGATAGTCTATTTGTAAATAATGAGCCACCAAAAAAACAACTACCACGCTTGAAGCGGTATTCCCAAACCCACATGAACCCGAACTTTCTTGTAAAGAGTTAAATGTCCATGAGGTCACTATGTGTGTAACCATAGCTTATGCGAGATCAAATAAGTCATTTTGTAAATCAATTATCTCTTGTATCTATTCCTAACGATTATTTTAAGAAGCCTTAAATGACCCCAGGTATTTGCTATGAATGAGGAGATGAAATGCTTGCAAGAATGAAACTTGAGGAACTTGTTGATTGTCCTCGAGGAAGAAACTTTTGTTTGATGTCGGTGGAGTTTATCTTGTGTGAAGCAAAAGCGAGATGGTACAATTGAGTTTTAAAAAGCGAGGCGGTAGCAAAGGAATTTTAAACCTATGGAATTGATTATAAGATACATTTGCACTGTAGCTAAAATCAACATGGTTAAGTCTTGGCCCTTCTAGTTGCGGACGAGACCTTGATTAGCCATTAACAATTTGATGTGAAGCCTTTACGCATGGCGAGTTGTCAGAAAGAAGTGTGCGTGGTTGCCACTGGGTGCATGATACGGAAGTGCATTGTCGGAAAGTGTGCAGAATTAAAGAAATTGTTGTATGGGCTGAACAATCTCTAGAGCATGGTTTGGAAGGTTCCACGAAATCCGCAAGGAGTCTTTTGGCTACCATCGAGTAATTCGAGACCACACTTTATTCTTGGAAAAGCGGCATGGTAGATCCCTACCCTTGTGTATGTTGATGACATGGTGGTTCTGGAAAATGACACACGATGAAAGGAAGGCTCCTAAAGTTACTTGTCAGCGAATTCGAAATGAAAGACCTCTGTCGCGAAATATTTTCTTGGGATCAAAGTGTCTACGATCGATAAAGGGATTTTCTTGTCAAAGAAAATATGCTTTAGATTTGTTGTAGGAAAGCTGGTATGTCGACATGTCAACAAGCGATACACCGGTAGAAGGATTGAAGTTATGTGTTGAGACAATCGTATTTTTATTGATAAGGGAGATATCGGAGGCTCGTTGGAGGTGATGTGCTTGGCCTCACTAGGCGGATCTTGCCTGGTGATGTGCAGTAGCCGGTTGTACTTGTCTGGAGAACAACATGAATACGGAGTTATGCGCATTTTAAAAGATTATCCGAAGTCCTCTCCTAGAAAGGGCATTTTGTTCACTAAAAATGTAGATTGTCAAGAATGTGGATGCATATAGTGATGTTGACTGGGGTGGAAGCCTTGATAGATGTGAGACGATCTGCCCGGATTCACCTTTGTAGGTGGTAATCTCGTTACATAGAGAAGCAGAAGCCAAAATGTTGTTGCAGTTCAAGCACATAAATTTGAATTTGGGGTATGGCACTTGGAATATGTGAGGAAGCATTGTGGCTAAGACTTCTATTGATGGATTTGGGCTATACGCACAAAGGCAGCGGAGTGGCTTTGTTGACAATAAAGCGACATGTGATGTTCATAATCGGTACAACATGATCATACAAAGCATGTGGAGGTAGGCAGTTCTTCATTAGGAGAAATTGGATGAAAATTGTGAGTTGCCTAAGATTCGATCAGGAGAGATCAATTGGTGATATCCTCACCAAAGTTGTTTCAAGTCAGTGTTCTCAGAAAGTTTTTGGGCAAGTTGGGTATGTGTGACATCTAATAACGAGAGGAGTGTTAAATGTATTGGATTAATAGTCAGATTATACTATTGTAATTAACTTTCTATTCTTGTGTATAACTCTAGTTTAGAATGTATGTTATACATTAAGTAATAACTTAATTATAGGAATAACTTGATTGTAGGATCCCAATTATAGAAATAGACTTGATTGTGAGGATCTTTACTATTTATATAAATATGTATAATAGATAAAGATTTATTATGAATAAAAATATTCTTCTATCTTTTATACAAGTACTTCCACCCAGCTTTTTAAAAACCCCAATATCCTTAGAAGCAAAAACGTAACCCTAACATCCTTCAAAATGCAAAGGCTTCTTCCCTTTTCTTTTCCCCTCTGGCTCCTTCCCCGGTGTTCTCTCATTTCGTCTTCTCCTATGAGCATGGCCACCCTGCCTGAGAAGGAGACAAAAGAGCTAACCGAGAAGGAGGAGAAGAAGAACCCAAAATATGGAATGTTGTTCAGGTCTAGGATTGCCATGATTATTAAATCGTTCGATCAGGAGACCAAGAAGAAGGAGGAGGAGAAGGAAAAATATGAAATGTTCATCAAGTCTACGATTGCCATGGTTATTAAATCGTTCAATCAGGAGACCAGAAGGAGGAGGAGACAGAACAATACAAAATGTGGGGCTGAGTCTATGATTGCATGGGCGGCGAAGCAGCCGAAGAACAAGCAGTCGAAGAACAAGAATGAGGTGAGACTGTCATTTCATTTTTTGTTTGATTTAATTTATTATTACTATTTTCTTCGTTTGAGCAGTCATTTTATTGGTTTTATTTTTATTTTTCCATGGGACAGTCTCTGAAGCCACCTGACATTCGTACGCTAGCCAAGTTCTATGCGAAAAAGAAGTGCCTATGAACACGATAAAAAATCAGGTGATGAAAAAATATTTTTGTTTAATTTAATTTTCCCAGCTGATTTTTTTTGTTTATTAAATTCCTTTTCTGTTTTCGCAGGTGGCTGAACCCGTGCTGGTTAAACCCGTGGCGGCCAAAGGTACCGTAAAATGGTACAGTTATTGGAAGGGATTTTGGCTTTATCAACCCTAAAAATGGCGGTCACGATGTTTTCTATCATCGAAGTGCTATCTTCTCAAAAAAGCTTTTACAAAGGGAGGACGAAGTTAATTTTTTGATCATGGGGTAGAAAAACAAAGCTTTCGTTGACTTGGAGGCGAAATAGTGATGTCTAGAGTGCTATCTAGAACAGAGGACACTAGTAATCTTTTTTTTTTCACACTTAAGTGTGTGTTTTTTAATTTTCATCACATTTAGTATTTAGTAATATTGAAAGTGTTCTCAAAAAACTAAATTTAATGTATATGCTAGCTTTTAACTAGTATTTGTCTTACAACCAAAAAAAAACTAGTATGTCTTTGCTCTCTCTCAAGTCTCACTCTCCTTTCTCTCTCTATCACCCACATCATCTCTTAATTAACTTTCAATTTTTATTTAAAATTAAAGTTTACCTTAAGATTTTATATGCTTTTAATTTATTTCAAAATTTAATTGATTTTTAAAATTAGAAATTTAAATTGAAATTATAAGGCTTCTACAGGCATTTACCTTCTTCATTTTATGTATTTGCATTGTGTTTTAAAAAAATGGGTTATTTTTACCAAAAACAAAATAAATATCTTTATCAAAATCAAGCCAAATATTAATGGAATGTCAAATTTCTAAAATTGGATTTTCAAAACCCTTTTAATCCAATCACCCCCTAAATAAATATACTTCAAGTTTTATTACCAATATTTGGATAAGAATATAAATAACACTATTAAATTTATTACACACCATTTTCTTAGATTTTGTAGTAAAAAGTATGCAAGTTCATTATTACAAATAGGTACAAAATTAGGATTTTCAATTAATAAATCGAAATAAATCATTATTCTGATTAAAAAATTAGATCCACCCCCTAAAACATTATACAAATCACTCAAACCTAAATAAACCCATTTCTCAAAATCAAGCCATTGCATAAAGAATGCATTGGCCATTTAAAGAGCCCATGGAATGTTACAGAATGGTTACGTATTTAAATCTCAAATAGCCAAAATTGGTAACAAGTCATAAACATATTCAAATCATAAGCAAAAGATAGAAAAAAAAAACTGGAAAAGCATACACATAGATTGTTTACTTTTTGTCTTTTTAACTTTTGGAACTGTTGGACGTGAGGAAGTGAATGAAGAGTGTGAGGAGAATTAGGTGATTTCCCAAGAAATGTTTGATTAAAAGAAATCAAATAATTTAATATTTGTTAATCTAATTTTTCCCATATTTTTCTTGAAAAGTAATTTGTTATTTTTGTAAGTAAACAAAAAGAGTATTTTTATTAAAATTAGGCCAAAAATAGATAGAGGGTCAAATTTTCAATATTGGGTTTCAAAAAGTCTTTCAATCAAATCACTCATTCCCTAAGAAATAAGAAATATTTGGTTAACATATATCAAATAATCCAAGATTTGTGAATCCAATATTACAGGATAAAAACTTTAATAATATCGTAATCTTGGCTAGAACTTTTTATTTAGTACTTAGGTTGGGAAATGTTGCATTAAAACAAAAAAAAATTGATTTGTAAACCGTGTTCACTACATGTTCTTCTGGTGATGAAATGTTTTATAGAGGTGGTCAGATGGCCTTTCTAAAATCAATCCATCGGGTGTTTCCTGCTATCTTATCCGAATCATCAACTGTCATGAAATGTTCTATTTGGGGTGAGACGACCCTTCTGGAAATCAATCCATTATGTTATTCTTAGACTTTATTAGCTAAGTAACCAACCATAATGCATCTTGTCTGTAAGGATCCATTCATTTATGTAGAATCTCTGGTTTTGCACAACATTTGGTCAAATGATCTATGTGGAAGACAGCCTCCTGAATCTTTGGCTGTTTCCTCATATGAAATGATGAAAAAAAGAATATTTTTTTTATTGAATGCATGGATGATTTACACAATATAGAAACACATATATATTAAAGAATGGAACAAAAAGGAAACCAAATAAAATGTAAAAGGAAAGAGGATAATCTACACAAAAGATAGTAGATAAACCAAAGAATATCTATAGAATATTCTGTAATCTTCAGCACTCTCTCTCAAGCTAGAATATATAGGTCAAATGCACTAAGAATATACTTAATTTTGGGACCTATGAGAGATTTGATGAACACATCTGTTAGTTGGTCACTCGAGTTAACAAAACTTGTAGTCATACATTCTAATATGATCTTCTCTCTGATGAAGCTCGGTGTTAGTACATGAGCGACGAGTTTAAACCTGTAATGGTTGAAGTGAAGTAGCCGAAGGCACAGGTGAGGTATCCAGGACGGGAAAAAGAAGAGGTAAAGATATGACATCAGAATTGGGAGGGTGGGTGATAAGGAACATAGAAGAGTCTTCAAAAAATGTGACATCGACATAGAAAAAGTATCGACGTATATCAGAAGTTGTTAAAGTTAGGACTAATTGAGGAAGACACACTTTGTGGCTTTGGTTGAGAGCTTGTCTTGTCCAAGGGTAAGAATATGGACAAAACAAGCACAACCAAAAAACAGAAGAAAAGAACTTGAAGAGAGGAAGGTTGTTTTGGAAAAAAATGGAATGAGGTTTCATCATGTGGATGGATGATGGCATAAGTTAATCTAATATGGCACAGTGGTCAAAGGTAAATCCCCCAAAAACGTTGAGGAATCTTATGATAGAGTAAGAGAGTGCAAGCAGTTTCAACTAAATAATGGTTCTTGCGCTCAACCACTCCATTCTGTTGAGGAGTGTAAGCATAAGAAAACTGATGAAGAATCTCATGTAAGGACATAAAGGAGGAGAATGGCCTAGAAAGATATTCCTTGGCATTATCACTTCGTAGGATACGAATTTAAGTATTAAATTGAGTTTGAACTTCAGTATAAAACTTTTGGAAAATAGAGAATAATTCAGTTCAAGTTTTTATTAAAAATAGTCAAGTACAATAAGAATAATCATCTATAAAAGTGACAAACTGCCGATACCCTAAGGTAGACTCGGTTCGGGAAGAACCCCAAATATCAGTGTAGACAAGCTCGTGTAAAAGACTTGTACATTTGATAACATGACTACTGATTGAGACAGCCCAGAAAAGCAGCCATTTTCGAAACTTCAATATGTTTGGATGACCAAGATGATTGTGAAGAAGGGAGGAGTATATAAGTCTGGCAGTAAGAAAATGAAGAGCCGTTGAGATAAGAAAAGACCTTAGGTGTATACTATGCCAACCGTCCTCCCGATACTCGATCACCTGTATAATGAGTTATCATATAAAAGATAATCAGAAAATTAAGGTCATAAGTCAACTTATTGATAGAAATCAGATTGAAAGGAGAATCAGGAACATAAAGAACATAAGTAAGGGGTAAGGAAGGAAGATGACATGACGAACCGATTCCTTTAGCCATGGCTTAATATCCAATAGCTAAAGTAATCATGGGTAAGTAATAGTAAGGGAAGAACAAATATCCTTATTACCATAGAGATGATCAGAGGCTCCAAAATCGATAATCCATGGAGCAAGAGATGAGGAATGTGTAAAACAAGCAAAGGTCTTATCGGTTTGGGCAACAGATGAAATGGATGCGGGTTTAGCCGCTTGAGTGAGGTAGAGGTACTCTTTGTACTCGTTGGACATAGAGTGCCACAGGTGTGGATGAGCTCCTTTATGTCATAGAAGTGAAAAAGACCAATTAGGCTTGATAAGCATGGTTGCAATTAGGATCTGGGTCATGGCAGAAGGTGAAGAAGGTTATTTGCAAGTGTATGGCCTCGAAAATAGAGAAAATCTAAAACAAGGGCTAGCGAACACAAAGGCTTGAAAACCACTCTTCTGGGGATCGGATAGAATGGGGATATAAACACGGTCATTTACGTGAGCCGTCGGGTGGTAGAAATCACGGCCTTGAGAAAAAGTGAGCCGTAATGCCCTCACGTGCGGCAGCGTGAGGGATAATGTGAGCTTCAATGGCGTATGGGGAGGCTACTACCACAGATTCTTCCACCGGGGAGGAGAGCAAGCTCCAGAAATTCTGGTGTGGTAGTCACCTACCAGATCTGGATCATCGGAAAGTCGTCGAAAAGTTTAGTCGGTGGCAAAGAACATATCTAACGTCGTTAGGAGCCTTTGGGATGATATGAGATGGGATTGATGTGATAGAAGGGAGATTCGACCACTAGAATGGGTTGTCGGAGTTGATTGCATGGATAAACCTAACACTGTATTTCATGGCTCGATATTATGTGAAATGATAGAATAAAAGAATATTTTCTTATTAAATGGATGATTTACACACATAATGGGCACTTATATATATATATATATATATATATATATATATATATATATATATATATATATATATATATATAAAATGAGTTTCAAAAAAGAAAACCAAATAAAATATAAAAATAAGGAGGATAATGTACACAAAAGATAAGAGATAAACCAAAAAAATATTTAAAAGAATATTGTGGTGTGACAACCCACGAAAAGAACAAAAAATTGCTTGATTTACTAAATTGGTTCACCATGTTGCTTTTCTTATGGACCCAAAAGGTGCGGAGTCTTTACATTTCCTCTAATTTGTTGTCTTTCTAAGGTGTGTCTTTACATTTCCTTTAATTTTTTGTTTTGTAAGGCTATTTAAATTAACCTATATAAACCTTTGTGTCCAAAATTTTGTAAGAATGAATTAAGATGGCGATATTCTGAATTTTCATAAATGATAAGAGTTCTTCTCCTTGGTTTTTCATTGAACATTATTTAAACTTATCATGGCTTGATCACCCATGTGGCGTTCTTAACACTGAGGATTCTTGTTTCTTTGTATTCAAGGGTTCTAGTGGATTACTCAAATATTTTGATCACTTAGGGTTCTTGTTTCTTTGTAATCAAAGGTTATAGTGGATCAACTAATCTGATTTTAGCTTTTTGGGGTGTTGTACCTTTGAATGTGGGTTCGCGGGATTTAATTATTTGTGGGTTCGTACCATCTTGGTATCAGAGCTTCAATTCTAAAATCAATTTTTTATATTTTATCACTTTGTGTTTCTACTTCCTTTCCTTAGTTTTGCCCACTTCCATCTCTCATCTTTATCAACTCAAATCTAGGAATTCTATTGCTTTCTTTTCTCTTCATCTTTTTCATCACCATTTCTAGTTTGTTTGAATTGGATGTCTTCTCATCTATTTTGAGAAGAAGAGAAATATACAAAAAAAAAAGAATTCTGCCAAAAAAAAAAAAAATAACAGCAAAAGAAAAAGAATTAAAAAAGAAAGGGTTGTTTGATCTATAGTAGTGTTTTCGATCTTCAAACTTTTGTTCTTAGTTTCCTAGTTTTTCATTCTTAAAGTCAAGATTTGAGGACGAATCTTCTTGAAGAGAGAGGAGATGATGCGACTCATCTAACCCATCAAGTGGAGCAAGTTGTTTCGAGTGCTTCAAGTGATCCATTGTTGATTCCAAGTGGGCCTATCACAAGGGCAACGGCGGGTTTAAGGCTTTGAATCAGTAATCAAGGTGTATGGGCGAGAATCTACAATTGTCAGGAAGTTTTGTCCATCGTTCAGAGAAACAACTATGGAGGACTTTTGAGCTAAAGACATTGCAATTTAAAGTAGCTTAGGGATAGGTCAAATACATATGGAGGGTTTGCTTGGACTTATAATTTGGTCTTTTGGGTTGTACATGTTGTTTTAAACCGTGAAGTGGGATGAACAGGTGGCTTGTTTTCCATGTTTGAGTGCTTATTTTCAAGTTTGTTTATCTTCATAGAAGTCTTAGTTTGTTGACTTTCTAAGGTGTGTTTTCACATTTCCCTAAAAACCTTTAATTTGTTGCCCACCGTCTTTACATTTCCCTAGAAGCCTAAGTTTGTTGACTTTCCAAGGTGTCTTTACATTTCCTCTAATTTGTTGTCTTTCTAATATTTCATGGCTCTGATATTATGTGAAAGGATAGAATAAAAGAATATTTTTCTTATTAAATGGATGATTTACACATAAATAGACACACTTATATATACATATATACCTATATATATATATATATATATATATTGATAGGGTTTGAAAAATGGGCTCATGAGGCCCACTCACCCAAGCCGAAAGAGTGGGCGTGTCAGCCTTGCATTGCAGGCCCTCGGTACCAGCCCAAAGCAGAAGGCGAGCAGCTAGGTCCAAGGACGATCTTAGTTGAATTAGAAGGTCCATATCCTGCCAATCAGATTGTATTTCGCCAATATGGAAAATAGAATAACTTTAACAATATGTTACGTCGATCCAGCCGTCTTATCAATAAGGAAAAAAAATAGCAGGTCATCACCGGTTGGATCTCCCGATAAGGAAGGAAGATTATCCCAAATAAACGGCTCTTTCTAAATCCATTGCAAATCCGATCTTGATAAGAAAATCCCATCGATGAGGAACAAATCTAGTTCTGATCTATTTGGTTGAACATACACTATAAATACATAGCCCTTGCAAGTGATGAAAGTGCGCACTCTTAGACACACATACTCATATGCAAACATATGCACACATTCGCCCTCTAGCGGTCTCTCTTTTCTCGAGAAGCCGGCAGGCATCGGAGCGACACGAGGCACAGCCCTCGCCTACCCCCAGCTTCTTCCTTTGTTTTGCGAGAGGGAGTTACCACGTCAGGCACCTCAAATCAACAATGCGTGATTCTACCTCGGCCGAGATAATCGAGGCTTTGTCGGTGCGGCAATCCGAGTTGACCCAGCGCCCTACTGGCTCGGCCAGTTACGGTTGAAAAAAGGCATCATCGATTAGCGCGTGCGTAGAACGACAGTTCCTATATAAATACTCTTAATCTCTGGTGCGATGGTATCAACCGGAACACAAAAGCAAGGAGCAAAGCTAATCAGGCAGGATGCGGGACATTATGAAACACGCGGGCGAGACCCCACAGGGCGGTGAAGCTGATAAGTGTCTGACGAAGTGGAAACGCCGCCTCATCAATCAGCGCTGTGAAGAGTTAGAACAACACCCAAGCGGATGCAACATCCACGGGGAGACACAGCCGGACCGGAAGGTCGCAACATTCCCAGTGAGAACAACACGGTCGCGACATTCACAGGTGGCGACCAGTCAGCAGGGCGGGGCACGGACCACAGTGGCCCTGGAAAGGAGAGCGGGCCATGCCGGGGACATGGCGGGCGAAGAACACCATCACCTCAGCCCGGGAGCGGAAGAGCAATCATGGGAGGCAGAGGTTTAGGAGTCTTGACAAGAGCTCGGTAGGTGTGAAGGAGGTGGTTAAAGGATGCACCCGGATCTTATGGACACCTTGGTGCAATGGCCCGAATCACCTTTGCGGCAGAGAAACTACGCGCTACCCCCTTCGGCCAAAATTCGGAATGCACCACAAGTGGGCGTCGATGGAATCAAGATCCCGAGATGGAGTTACATGGGTATCGGGATACGTTACGTCACGGGGCTTCATTTACCACAGCAAAGGCCCGACTTTGCTTTGGTTTAATAGAATTCCACCTTCATCGATCTCTTCGTGAAGACATCCATTGAATTTGTCTCCCACTTTGCTTCAGACCGGGGCGTCTGAAAACCAAGTTACACCATCTAATGGCCGTCAAGCGGGCTCGCGAGGAAAGTCACGAAGTCCTCGTGCAAAAGATTCAGCGTCCTGAAGATAGACATACACAATGAAAAATTCGCGATCTTTGCATTCATTCTTTGGAGTTAGGAGTGTGGTCGAAGGATACGATGTTTTCCATCTCAAGAACCCTCCAACAAGCATGGTCGAAGTTTTCATAAAGCGAAAAAGGAAATATATAAGCGGCTGAAGAAGCCCTCATATCCAAGAAGGAGGGCTCCTGCATAAAGAGAAGAGTGGGACGGATAAGCAGCGAGGACGAAGCCTGAAGACAAAGCGTTGAAACATCCCGAAAGAAGATGGGCTTGATCCCAGCGTGGAAACCTCGAGGATGCGTCTGGGTCCCGCCCAATTAGAAAAGGCGGCGGCGTTGACCGCCTCGGCCCGGTTCACTCATCGCGAATCTCGGTGTCACGGGTCTGCATGATGCGGAACAGGCAATTCTGAGGTGGCGGCTTCGAATGAAGTCGGATCCCACCACGAAAGGACAACACAAAATGCAGTTCGCCAGGACTATGGACACCGCACGGACAACTGTACACAGCTAAAGAGAGAAATAGAGTACTTAATACGGCCTGGGATACCTCGGTGTTTCATAGCTCGAGAGAATATCAGGCCTAGAATCGAGGCGAAGCATCGAGCAGAACGAGCTGACTTAGCGCTCGCGCCTTCGATGACGATGACCGACACCCGACAGCCCCTTGGAGAAAATCCGGGTGATCACCGGGAGGATTCGCGAGGAGGAGGAGAGTCTAATTCAGCGGAAAGCCCATCTGCGCGGCCTTCAGTTGCGAAAATAAATCAATCGGTATCCAAGCGCACGGCTCGACACATCCATCCCATTCTCTGACTCAGATCTGGAGGGATGCAACACCCTCATGACGACCCATTGGTAGTTCGTGCAATTGTGGCCCAGCTCAGACGAGTTCATCGGGTTCTAGTTGATACTTGAGGAATTCAGGTGACATCATCTTGTCGACCCAGCCACGATAAAATGGGCATTGGGAGAGAAAAACTGAGCGTCGGCCTGCGTCTGCGGGGTTTTGCGGGGAAGGTATTGCAACTGGGCTCCAATTGTTTGGTGCTCTGCGAGCCCCAGCTTGCGAACAGCGACAATGCAGATTCCTCGTGTAGGCGCCCCATGACTATATGTGTGTTGTTAGGAAAACCCTCTCTGTACAATGAAGGTAATCGCCCTTTGCATGGTAGTCAGTTGACCGCGGATGGATGGTTTCAGATCGGGCGCGGAGATACCACGACCTCCATGACGAAAGCAATCGACAAGCGTGAATGTGGACGAGCTTGACATGCGAGGCAGAGTGCTCACCCGACGAGCCCTCGGAAGAGCTTCGGCCCAATATCCTTTGGATGACGACCGGAACTTATTTCGCCTATATCGGCTCGAGCTAGCGAGAAGGCCTCAAAGCCTCCTTACCGATTTTGAGGCGGAAACGAGAGGCGTGTTATGGAAGCCCGGCGGACATGGGGTATTGGCCTCGTGTTAATCACTCCTTAAATTTGAATACCGGCCATCCTTCAAACCGGTCAAGCAAAAGCGAAGGAGCTTGCGCGAAAGAGCGAAAAAAGCCATCGATAGGGAGGTCGAGCTCCTCCCGGCGGGGCGATCAGGGAGGTGGAGTATCCTGAGTGGTTGGCAAACGTCGTGCTCGTCAAGAAAGTAAATGTAAAGTGGCGACTCTGTATCGACTTCACCGACATAAACAAAGCATGCCCAAAGGACAGCTTCCCTTTGCCGAGGATCGACCTCATCGTGGACGCCACCGCTGGCCATGAACTTCTCAGTTTTATGGATGCCTTTTCCGGCTACAACCAGATCGATTATGGACCACGAAGCTGACCCGAAAAAGACCTGTTCATCCGCGGCCTGGGAGCCTATTGTTATCGGGTGATGCCGTTTGGACTCAGATTGCGGGGAGCCACCCTACCCAGGAGGTTGGTGAGCGGATGTTCCGAGAAGCGAATAAGGCGCAGCCCATGGAGGTATTCATAGGCGACATGCTGGTAAATCCACCACAGCAGACTCTTCACATAGCTCATCTCTCGGCGTTCCAAATCTAAATTACAACATGGCTTCATCCCAGGCCAAGTGTGACCCCGGCGTGTCGGTCGGAAAGTCTGCCAGGACATAGTAAACTACTGAAGTGAGGCAAATCGGACAAGATAAAGGCGGTGCTCGACATGCCATCACCCTCGGTATAAAGGGAAGTCTGTTTGACAGGGAAGGATTGCGTCTTTAAAAATGCAGTTCGTATCGAGGGCAAGTGATAAATGCCGACCTTTCTTCCAGTTACGAAGAAGCTTTTCAATGGGATACAAAGTGTGAAGAAGCATTCTCGGCTTTGAAAACATACAGGGATTCCCCTCCCATTCGTAAGTCTGTCGAAGGGGCTCTCACTCTATACTTAAATAGTGTCGGACTTTTCAACCAGCCCATTTGTGCTCGTCGAGAATAAAGCCAGTTCGACATCGATTTACTATTGTGCGTAGAGCTCACAGAGGAGCCGGAGGAGTACGAGAATGGAAGAGATTAATTTTGGCTCTGGTAACGGCAGCTCGGAAGCTCCGCCCATATTTCCAGGCTCATACCATAGAAGTTCCAGCGAATGCCCGATGAAACAAGTGTTGCATCAACCAGAGACCTCCGGAAGGCTGATGAAGTGGGCCATAGAGATGAGCGAGTTCGATATCAGATACAGGCTAAAAAATGCAATAAAAGGGCAAGTCTTGGCCGATTTCGTCATGGAGTTTACATCAGCGGAACCCGCTAAAGATGCTTAACAACGTTGAACTCTCCATGACTCTCTGTAGATGGAGCTTGAGCGCGAGGGAGTGGGCGGGTCTTATCTAGCCCGGAAGGGTGACATTAGTGCGCACTTTCAGTTAGTTCCATACTTCCAACAACGGTCGAGTATGGGGCGTCATAGCGAGGCCTCAACCTCATCCCACATTCATTAAGTCGACCAGCTAGAGGTCTACAATGACTCCCAGCTGGTGGTCAGACAAATAGAAGATACCTACGAGGCCAAAAGTGAAAGGATGATCCTATACCTCCAAAAAGTTCGTGACATATTAAAAAAATTCGTGATGGTTCAGGTCAAGCATGTCCCCAAAGCAAAGAACTCCCGAGCCGATGCCTTGGCAAAGCTAGCCACAGCCTCACAGGAAGACCTCGTGATGGTAGACACACAGCCGGTGCACAGCGGAACTTTCAATCGATCTACATGGCGAGGAGGTTCTTGAAGTCGGTCTGAATGGGCTTGGATGGAACATTTGGGATTATATTATGGGCGGAAGCTGCCGGGCGACCCAAAGGCTAAAATAGTGAGATCGCCAGGTTTGCAATCACAAGGAAGCCTCTACAAGCGAGAATTTTCATTTCGCCAAATGCATCGCGCCAGGAAAGACAGAGTGCGTCTTTGAGAGAAGTACGAGGGGCATATCTTCGGGAATCATGTCGGGCTCATTGTAAGAAAGTCTTGAGGCAAGGATACTGCGGCCTGACCTCAAGATGCCCACCCGACCTAATCCAAGAAATGCGAGTCTGTCGGGAGCACGCCAAGATCTCGCGCCTCCCATCAGAGCCCTTAATGTCGATCACAAGCCCTGACCTTTCCAGCAGTGGGGTTTGGGCGTCTGGGACCCTACCCATTGGTAAGGTCGAGTGCAAATTCATAATAGTGGTGGATTACTTCACCAAGTGGGGAAGCGAGCCCTTAGCCACGATTACGGGAAGCAGAGAATCCCTTGAATTTTGTGTGGCGAGGCCATCATATCAGTTTGGTATTCCAAGAGCCACTGGTATCGAGCAACGAATGATTTGACACGCCAAATTCGAGAGATTCTGTGTTGAGCTCGGAATTAAAATTGTACTCATCTCAACACACACATGATCAGCGGACGGGCGAAGTCCTCTGGGGCCCTTGGCCTTGTGAAACCAGATTGGAAGACCTTAAAGGGAGATGGGTGAAATACCTCCCAGTACTATAGACTCTGAGGGCGACCGCAGTGACAACCAGGAAACCCCGTGCCTAGCCCGGCGAAGCGGTAGCACAGTTGAAGTCGAATAAAGTATCCGGGGATCGAGTTAGCATCGGTGGAACACGATAGCGAGGCCCTTCGATGCAACTTAGAACTCCACAGATGAAAGCGCGAGAGCAAGGCTAAGGCTTAGAGAGGGATTATCAAAGAGGCGACAAGGTATTATAATAAGTCAAACCTAGGGCTATATGCCGGAGTGATTTAGTCACCCAAAGAAACTCTGCCATCAGGAAGAACTTGGCGCATGAAGTAGACTGTTGGGAAGGTCCTTACATCATATCTCGAGAGTAGTGAGTACAGGCAATTATGGGCTCCAGAGTGAAGGAGGAAAAATCTTCACAGCACACATAGATAAGGAACATCTTAAAGCGTTTTGCAGTAAGAATCGGTTTGTAGTTAAATAGAGCACTGTTAAATCCTTAGGTGTGAGTTGAGCGTTCATTAATTGTATTGTTAAACGTCCCAAAACGGTTCGTATATAAAAATTCGAAAACCACAAATAAGAAGAGTTCATATACATAAAGAAAAAGTTTCTCTTTATTCCAGATTGAACTACAATGGTTAATCAATGGTGTCATCGGATTACATCTCGGAAGCACATAATACAAGCAATTCCCCCAAAAAAAAAAAAAAAAAAGAAAGGGGGGCAAAGGAGAAAAAGAGAATGAAAAGAAGGAGAAGGAAAGGAAAGAAGTGGAAAATAGGAGAAGAAGAAAAGGGATGGAAGGAGTTTATGCAAAAGAAACAAAAAGGGAGAGTAGATGTGGAAGAAAAGATGAAAAAGAAGGAAGGAGAAAGGAGGGAGGAAGAGAAAGAACATAAAATGGAAAGCGGCCATGAAAATGCATCGCCTCTCAGGACGCATTCCAGCACGAAGCTGAGGAATAACATGACTCCCACTAAAGGGACTAGGAAAACACGCTCCATGTAGAAGAGCAGTAGGGCGTCCCAGTCTTCGGAAGGATCCGTGAACGACCGGACTTCGCGATTCATCTCACCCAGTTCCGAGTTACACAGGAGAAGCAAAATGCTCTAGTATAAGCCCCAAAGCAATGGGCACGCCATTTATACAAGAGGCGAAGCCTTTCAAAAGCCACTGAGCGTTGGTCACATCAATCGGCGTACAAAGGCGTTAGCACCTTTCAAAGAAAATCGAGTCAGATAGGTACGCGCGGGTTCGATCAAGCAATTCGTGCGGCCCGAGCGAAAGCGGCTCACGTGGCCGGTGATCCGCTCAAACTGAGCCCGCGCGCTGCGGTCAGTCGGCTTCGGTACGTACCCTTCGGCTACATGCTATCAGTTTGGAGCGCCTGGGCCATAGCGCGGAGCCAAGCGGCTTTCGCGTGGCGAGGTGATCGCGCCGGCGCAGGCGTCGCGCTGCTCGAAATTCGGATCGACTCGAGCTACATTCGCTCGGCTACGCGCGCTCGGGTGCGGAACACGCGAGCCATGCGCTAGGAGCCAAGCATTTCGCATTAGCGGTGATCCGCCGGCCTGAGCCGTAACGCCTAACGGTGAATCAGCACCAGGCTACGTACCGCACCGTACAGCCTTTTCGGTACGGGGCACGAGGCGCAGCGCCGCTGACGGCGGCCGTTGGCGCTGAGGTGATCCGCCGGCACGGGCCACCACGCAACGATCCAGTCCTTCGGGCTACATTGCCGCACCGGCCGTCGCGCCGCGGGCATACCGAGGCCATAGCGTGGGAGCCAAGCGCTCACATTGGTGATCGCTCGACCTGGATCCGCGCCGCTGCGGTCGAATCCTTCGGGCTACATTTGCCACTCGGCTGCTTCATACTCGGTGGAAAGCCTGAGCCGTAAGCGCGGGCGCGAAACGAGCTTCGCATTGGCGAGGTGATCACCGGCCTGAGTCAGCTCCTAACGTCGAATCCTTTCGAACATTGCCACTTTCGGCTTATCGCCCTTTCGGGTGGAATGCCGCAGGGCACCATAGCGCGAGGGGCAAGCGACTCACGTGGCGGGGTGATCCACTCGGCCACGAGGCCACCTTGCGCTCGCGAGTCGGATCAGCTCGGGCTACATTGCCACTTTCGGCTCAGCCATGCTAGATTGGAGCCACCAGGCCATAGCGCCGGGAGCCAAGCGGCTCGCGGTGATGAGATGATCCACACGGCCGCAGGTCGGCGCCTGCGAGTCGGATCAACTCGGGCTACATTGCCCTCGGCTACATCGCCCTGGGCTGGGCGCCACCAAGGCCGTGCCCAGGGACGGCTCCGGCAGGCGGGGTGGTCACTGTTTGAGCCACCTTTTCAGTATCAGGATCAACCAGAATGATGCCGCCAAGAGCTTCTTTAACCACCGGTTTGAACCGGGCCGCGAAACGGGAGGCTAATGACTCCATTAATGAGATGATCCATCGCGCCATGGTGCGGCGTATATTCGAACCAGGATCTTCGACCATTACCGCCGTCATTGTACCGCCGAAACTCATGTACTGAACTGTCAACATTATCAGACTTCTTGAGTATAATTGCGGGAGCTGTGTGATCGCTGACTGAGATCGTGCGGTTGTTTCGTGCCTGGAACTCCGCTACGGCGGGCGGCGGCGTTCAAATGTGATACTGATGCGAGACACGCGGCGACCGTTATGGTGCGGCCAGTGGGATGTGGATCGGAAAACTAGATGAACAAGGTTGGCAACGGTTGTCATATTGACTAAAGGTTTTGGATAAGTGAAGCAAAAGCTACCGGCAAAAATGTTGGAACTAGGCTGAATCAGCTCAGTTAGCTTCAGAGTTGAAGAAGGAAAATGCCTATCCGTTTAATGGATTACTTTCCACAAAGATAAGTGTTCATTATATTTGTAATATGTCGATTGAGAGTGATCTTGTTTCTGAGATATCCTCTCTCAAGGTATATCCGCCTATCTCGTGAATAAGATAATTATATATCTACATCTCGACTGTTCGAAATGCTTAAATGTCTAACCCCGAGATACCACAGCCCGGGTTGAATATCTCTATAACCAGATAAAATACAAAGCTACTCTACCCCGAGATCACGAATACCCTCATCTCTGAATGCGGATCTCAGTGTACTTATGCTAACATTGGCGAATGTTATCGCGCAGTGAAATACGGGTATAGAGTGATATGACAAATTAATAACAATTGAATAACATGAAATATCAAACTTTTGTCATTGTTCGTGACGGGGTTTTGTTAACCTGAAAGATCTAGAACATAATGAAGGAAAATATAAAAGCATTTAATACTTGAACATTGTTACAGATCGGGAATATCACAGAAAAATCAAAAGTGTTACAATCCGGACACTTCCCGAAGTCAGTGTCACTGCTCATGAAACCAGTGCCTCCGTTAGGTCTTCCGATCCCCCATTTACGAACCACTAATTTGTTTTATTAGTGAGGCGATTTTGGTGGCGGTCGCGGCGGTAGTGGCTTGTCGCGGCGTGGTAAAGTGCGGCGTGATGCTTGACATGGTGACGTATGACGTAGTGGCGTCGCGGCCAAACAAATCTTTGCTGTTGCTCCTCCTTGTTCCAAAGCTTTGCTTCCAAGCTACTCTTTATGCTCCTTGAACACGTAATCACACAGTACGAAATCGAGGATCTAGCCACAAAAACTATACCATTATTATAAAATAAATGTGAAAATGGCGGCGGCGAGTGTAAGATTAGTGTTTAGGCACTCATCACCCAAACTTAGTTTCTTGCTTGTCCTCAAGCGAGCGGAATACAAACGAGACACACCCGACACCATGCAGCTAACACTACGACGGTGGTGCACTGTGCTGAAAAGTAGGGATCAAATTGGGTGACTCACATACCCCTTTATTTTGCTACGATGTTCATTGAAGGCATACGAGATATTTGACTTCGATAAATTCGATTGAGATAGGTGAAAGCGAGCTAGTGCATCAAATCCATAGTGTTGATAGCCTTTCCCAAAATCCATGTGCTTATAATGGTGATTTTCGGTATATGCCTAGTTCCGCTACCCCCAAACTTAAGCTCAGCCCACGAAGAAAGTAGGAAGAAGCGGAACTAGGCAAAGGATAGGAGCACCCATTTATTTATGTCATATACTTAGAAATTTCCTAAATAAGCCAAAATGGAAGAAGACCTAGTGCCCGAAAGTTTTAGCCGGAGTGTTCTGTGGCGGGGGATCCATTGGTGACTCCCCACCGGTTGGTTAAGGGCACGGGCATTGATCCCTTCAAACTTCACCCGAACATAATAACTCAACGGCCCTGGTTGCGTGAATGATCCATCTTACGTCCCCATATAGGGCGGTGAAGTCAATGACCTCCGGCTAGTTGGCTGGGGCATTAGGCTTGATAGGCCCTCGGAGCGTGCGGGATTAGGTTGGATGATCAGCTTATATATGCATATACCTATTTTTGTCATATTTCTTTTCTTTTTCTCTTTTTCTATTGTTTTGTATTTTCTCTTTTGGTTGGGGCTCAATGGCAGCCTCTTTTGATTAGGTGTCCAATCGCTCGAATGGTTAATCTCACAGGTTGATCGAACTTTAGTAGTAGTTCGGCACTTATGCATACTGCGAAAGTCACTGGTGTGTGAGTGGGTGGGAGTTTTGAAGCCCGGTTTCTTGACTACCGGGATTGATTCACTAACCCTTTTCAGCTATTCAATCTAATTGCAGGCATCAGCCAGTAACTGCATTTGAAGATGATTTTAGTAATTTCGATCCATTCATAGACGAAATGTTGATGTTGTTGCATTATGAGTGTTAACAATTAATGGTCGACTTGGCTGACTTATGTTTAACAAAGTCTGATGTAAAATAAACTAAAAACAAAACACTATATATAGCTCTGATAAAAATATGACACTGCTAAAACAAACTTAAACAAAACACAAAATATAATACCCAATCACATCACACCTCCCCAAACAAAATATCCGGTGTCCCCATTTGTAGAAAAACGTGGGGTAAAGGGAACTCACTGAATATCAACTGCGGTGGCGGTGGTGGTGGATGGTGTGAAGTACAGTATTTAGACTTGCATAGGCTAACTACTTCTTAGTAGAATGATAACGATTGGCGGAAGCGGTCGCATAACTCGTACGCTAAGCGCCTCCATGTCTGTGTGCGAGGACTCGGTGCTCCCCAGGTCTCATCCCCGAGGCGTCGCGCTCGAGTGGCCCGCGAGCAGGTCCTCGAAGATCACGGTGAAGGACTGGGGTGGCGCATGTGGCTCTTTGGGTGGAGTGGGTGGGCGGGCCCGAGATATAGGGATGGAGGTGGTGGGACGGTGGTGGAGTGGTGGGACGGGGCCAGCCAGGTCTCCTGGGGATCGCCCGGGGATCCATAACAGGCTTAGATATATGGCTGTCCTCGTCCGAGGGCTCGTGACCTGAATCATAGGTCCCCTCAGGTTGCGGGACACCAGGTGTGTCTCGCTTGACATGATATGGCTTTTATTGGGTGGAGCCAAGTGTCAGTGTCGTCCAAGGGCACCCCGGCTTGTTTGCACAAGCCAAATATCAGAAAAGGGTGTCCCAGGTTCATTTTCGCATCTCGGTTGTGGAGGATCGCATCCTCTATAACTTGCCCTACATCGAATGGTATGTCCTGGATAATGGCGAAGTTAGCGGGAGCTATTTGGGCGGTCACCTCTCACACACGTCGTCGTCGGGATAAGGCGCAGAGTGATGAAATGGTGCGAACCTTGGAATGTAGGCCGTCTTGGCCTTGAAATTGACACCCGCATGGCGCGGCTGTTGATCCTCCGCTCGCCGGAGTCAGCTGGTCGTCGCGAATGACCTCTCATGGTAGTCGGGATGCTCGCGGGGCGATCAAGGTCCCGATGGGACATGCTGCAGGCCATAGAGCTATTGATGGTTTGAAGAGGTTGGCAGAATTCTCGAACTACGGCTCATGGCCGTAGGACGAGGGGTTGGCATAAAGCACGCCACCCCTGCGCGCAATTGTCTTTGAAAGAAATCATCGGGTGATGAAGCCCCTTCTCTTTAATGAATGAAGCGGTTTCGCAATTATACCCAATGCTCGGCGGCCTCCACATTCTGAGCCGCGAGTCAGATGTGGGAGTCGGATCTCAATGAGCACCGACTCGCTTGCGAGCAACCACGCCTCTTGCGGGCACATATTAACCTAAATAAAGAAACAAAATATCAAACACCTAATGTATTTTATTACAACCATCCAACTAATAACTACCTAAAGGACTCAAAAACACCTAAATGAGACTCCAAACCACTAATGAACTATTGCTTAAAATGAGAGGCTACTGATCAAACCAGAACTCTAGTCTATAAAACTTTGTAGACCTAGACTGCACTTTTTGAAGCTAGAATCGGTACACGGTGAGCCAGGATGCCTACTATATTAAAAGCGGCAATGAGGTGACTACGAGTGGTGAAAGCGAGCGGTGAATTAGTCTCAGGCCGGTGTGATAAGGCTCAACTGAGTATTGAAGGCAGATCTGAGGGCTCTAAGGGTTTAGTATTAAAAAGTAATGGTGAATGTGGAAAGTAGACCGTTCTTGGGTAAAACGAGTCCGCGTCTCGGCGGCGTGCGGAATTGACGTCGCGACGTGAGTATAACCAGCGGCGTCAGCGGCGTGGTGTCTGCGTCGCGGCGTGGCGCGGTATATTTAATCCGTGGCAGCATTGAAGTTTCGCGTCAGCGGCGTGACGAGCTTTACAATTTGGCGTGCGTGACGTGAGAATACCGCGTCAGCGGCGTGACGAAGGTGTTAAAATAGCGTGGCGGCGGTAAGAAATCCGCGTCGCGGCGTGGCCGAGAAGATGAGTACGGCGTCGCGGCGTGTAAATCCCGCGTCAGCGTGGCGGAGCGCCAAAATGGCGTGGCGGCGTGGAAATCTCACGTCGCGGCGTGTGGCTTCAAAAAATGGCGATGTGACGTGAAGAATCTCACGTCGCTGACGTGTGACGTCTCGAAGTTTTATATCACGAACACCCCCGATTTTAGAGAACTCTCCATATGGCTTTACGCCAGGACTTGAACACTCTGCAAGCCTCGTACCTACTCTTCCAGCCCCTGAAATTAACCAACAACCAGAAACATGTAGTGGATACGGCTAGAAATCAAGAATTCTTTGAAAACAACAATAGGGCGAAACTTAAAAACAAAATTTTAGAGCAGCTTGGGTTGCCCCTCGAAGCGTATGTTTAATGTCGTTGGCTCGGCGACCCTAAATCTCAATGTGTTGAGCCAAGCGCATCACGATGGTTGATTATGTCTCTGATTGTCAAGGATGATTGTCTTATGCCGCGAAACTCACCTCCATGTCCCGACGAGCGTTGTGTGGCGTTGTGGTCATACCTTTTCGGGATGTGAAACCATACCATATGAAAGACTTTTGTTCTGGTGAAGTCCGGATATCAGGACTTCAATTTCCGGGAAAGAAACTGTGAGGGCTGAATAGAAGGACTTGTTCAATCAGTCAGTGAACTCTTTCCTAGTGATGTGTTTGTCGTCTTAGAGCTTTGATCCTTTTTACCATGTAGATGCGGGCGTTTTTCATGCGGTTGGAATAATCTGTGACCTCGAGGTTGGAGTAGTCGTTTCACCGGTAATGTCTGTCGTGCTTGGTTCAGTGAAGTCCCGTAGGCTCGATGCTCCAATTCAGCGGAAGATGACGGCTTTACCATGCGAGTGCGAGCGAGGAGACATGCCGAAAAGGAGTTTTTAAATGCAGTTGGTATCTTGTAGCATGGTCTCTCTTTTAGACCAATCTTTCTGGAGCTGATTGTGAGTTTTCCTCGGAGATACTTAGTTTGCGGGTGGGTCCTCACCACTTCGCCGATTTGATTGTGGTGATACTTGCAAGAGATGCGATGGCGTACCCATTCTTTGCAGCATATCGATTACCTTATTGCGAAATAGAAATTTTAATTATCATGATTAAAGCTCAGAGAGTTCTAGCGTCTTGCGATCTGTTCATATGAGATTGAATATATATCAGCATCATTGGTTGTCAATGGAATTGTTCTGGCTGGGTTCAAATCTCTATGACAAAATGTTCTGATGTTATCACAATCTGAGAAAACAATCCATAAATGATCTATCATCAAAAGGACTCTACCTCGAAGATGGGATGCATGGGTGGCTCGTCTTCTAAAGGATGTTTCCCCTTTCGTTGACATTTATATGGTGAAGCAATTAGTGAGAGCATCTTTAAATAAAGGCTTGATAAAAACCCGGTATGGGACCTTCAGGCTGCTGTTCTCTGGCCTAAATTAATCACATTTGATGTAATGATAGTTAAATATGTGCATTTTCATCTTGGACACATCTCCTTGTCACTGATCAGCCACGATTAATACGTAGAAAATTGAAATACTCGTATTGGTGTTTAAGTTAAAACCTCTTCATTCTTGATAATTAAACTGCGGAATCTGCCTTGGCTAAAATAGTTCATAGTCTGCAAACCGGGATTTTATAAAATCTCGTGTAGTTTCGTCACGGAAATTCGTCATTCACGGAACATCATCTACGGCCCCCTTCGGTCGCGGTGGTACACCACCGTTTTGGTACGCCTTGTCCTTGATTTCTGCGATAAATTCTGCAGCCCGAAGGACCCCGCAGAATCAATGCGGGGTTTCGTCTTTCTTGGTCATCAAGTATGGCCGAATGATCGGTGTGCCTGACACGTTGCCAGTAAATATATTTGAATTTATCGAAAGCAAAGACAATGGCTAATAGTTCTTTCTCAGTAGTGGCATAATTCAGTTGAGCGTCATTCAAAGTCCTGCTTGCATAGTAAATCACACGAGATTTTCTCGTTTACGCCTGTCTTGCTCCAATTGCCAAGTCGCTTGCATCACACATGTCAGCTCAAATGGAAAAGACCAATGCGGAGCTACAACAATAGGGTGAGATCAACTTATTCTTCAATACGATGAAAGCATATGCGCACATTGGGAGTCAAATTGAATGGATCCCTGGGGACTAACAAATTGGACGTGGTTTCGCGATCTTTGTGAAAATCTTTGATAAACCGCCTATAAAATCCGACGCAGCCTGAAACTTGGATCCTTTCACGGAAAGAAGGTGGGTAACCCTCAATTGCTTCAATCTTAGCCTACCTCTATCCCTCTTGCAGGAGATCCGATGTCCAAAGAACAATACCCTCTTGTACCATGAAATGGCACTTCTCCCGATTGAGTACCAAATTGGTTTCTTCATCTTCTTTGATCTTGACTCTCAAATTTGCTAGACAATTGTCGATAATTTCCCATTCTTGAGAAATCGTCCTGAAAATCTCAATCGTCTTCTCCATATCAGTGAAGAATATAGCCATCATGCATCATTGAAAGTACCGGAGCATTATAGTCCAAAGGGCATCGCGGTGGGCGAATGTACCATAAGGGCAGTGAAGTTGTCTTCTCGATCTTCGGGCGCTATAGGCGATTGATTGTATGGAATATCCATCCAAAAGCAATAATATTGGTACCGACTAATCGATCAAGCATCGATCTAGAAATAGCGGTGGAAAGTGATCTTTAAGTGGCCTTGTTGACTTTCTATAGTCAATACAAATTCTCCACCACACATCCTTTGTTCTCAATAAATATAGGATGTTATTTTGATCGATGACAGTTGTTCCTCACTGTGAAACTTCTTGAAGCAGGGGCTTACCCATCTTATTTATCTGAAATGGGGTAAATCACCCCGAGTATCCTAGCCATTTAGAACTTCTTTCGAACTACCCTCAGCCGTTTGCCAGTTGACCTCCTCTGCGCTTCCGCGAGGCTTGTGGCCATCTTCCTGGCAAATACGGTGCATACACACATGAAGGCGGATCCCTTTTAGGTCGGCTAGAGACCATCGGTGCTTACATTTGTGATGCGAGAAGAACCACCGATAACTTCTGCTTCTCATTTCGATTAAGGATGATGAGATAATTACGGGTAAGCGTAGATTCTACGAATGTATACTTCAAATGGCTAGGTGAGAGGTTTTGTTCCATCTTGGGTGGTTGCTTTCGATTGATGGAACCGGTACATTTTGGCCCGCCGCTAGCGATTCGAGTATTTCCTTCTATTGTGCCCAAAGAGAATCCGCCACTTAACGTGTTCTTACGCACCGTCACTCGAATTTCTCGGATGCATTACGCCACTAGGTGGTCCAAAGAGGTTAGTGAGACCACTTTGGCTGAACACTATAGCCTCTACTATATCAACCATTAAGCGCAGTATCACTACGCTGGGTGTCTCACGCACCAGAATACATTGAATTTTACTTCTTTTCTTCTTGTACTCTTGGGTTTGATTCGCCACTCTGCACATCGATCATTGCTTACCGAGTTGCTAGAAAAGGTCTTTGAGATAATCGGTATTTCTTTATCTTCCTCCATGTCTAAAACTATGAAATCTGCTTTGGAAAGATAAACTTGTCGACCTTTAAGATATACATTATCCCTCTCTCGGGTGCTTCAAAGATAAATGCGCAGGATTCTTGAGTGAGGCGTAATCAGTTGGTTCTCTAATCCCAACGACTTAAAGATGGATAAGGGCATAGATTATCTTTGCTTGAATCTGGCGCTCTCTCTCAAAAGTAGCATTTCAATTGTGCACGGGATAATTGGCTGGGTCTTTGAGCTCCTGCGGTAGCTTCCTCCCGAAGGATGGCCTTTGCATTCCTCGGTTAAGTTCTTGAGTCTCGAAGTCACACTGTGTCTTCTCTTCTGGACAAAATGTCTTTCATGAACTTTACATAGCGGGCATTGCTCTAGGGCATGACAAATGGGATGTTATATCTACGACTTTTGAAAACATCCATGAACTTCATGAATTGCTTGTCGATTTATGTTTCTTGAGGCGTTGTGGAGTAAGGGATTGGTATCTTTGGACTTTACTTCACTATGAGGTCTCTATTTATTTGTTTCTCTGTATTTGTTCTTTGGCTTGCATCATCTTTACGATGTTGTGTGATCTCTCAGTCTCCCCTAAGCACACTCCTCTGAGTGGGGGTTGCACTTGTGATTACAATTCTCTTCCACTTCTCAGCGTGACTGCTTTAACGTGCTCATTCCCATCTCTTCTTGGGTTTACCTCTGAATTGCTCGGCAAAGAACCCGGTTGCCTTTCTGTAAGTAAGCTTGCCATTTATTATTTGTGCCTCCAAGCTCCTTAAATTTGTCTTCGCCAGTTGTTCTTGGGTTGTTTGTTTGCATGTTCGCCTTGGTCTCATTCATAAGCGGAATGAAGTTAACATCTGTCTTCAGAGCTTGCTCTAAATCCGACTTCTTTTCGAGGGTGGTTCATTAGCTCGATTCGATTGCGTATTGTTGATTGTTCCTCATCCATACCCTTGGTTGTTTGATTATTACAGTTCGATTGTTACGCCATCCTTATTTTGATTACGATTACGGTAGTTGTACCCCGAATGCGGTCCTGACTCGCGTGATTGATTCGATTAAACCTCGATCGTCTTGACACTCCCTTTGTAGGGTTCCTTGACTGACATTCTACACTGCTATCTTTGTCCTCATGAATTCACACAGCTCCCATGGGTGATGCGTATAACATGTCTTGTTCCTTCTTTGCCTATTTAGTACATTTAGTGGGTTGGGCGCAGTTTGCAGTTGTTGGCGGGGCTTGTTAGCCATTGCCACCCACCGTGTTTGCCAGGTGTAGCGCCTCTCTAGGCCCGATTAGTGTTGGTTGCGGCATCTTCCAATATCTCTGCTGATGCGTGGTTTTCTTCATCAATGATCCTCGTTGGCGTCTATCATTGTTCGGGTTGTATTTTCTCGAGACCATTGTAGAAGGTGTGGACATCCATCTGGTTGGTAATTGATGAGGACACTTCACGCAATAATTCATGGAACCTATCCCGCCCAGCACGCGAGGTTCTCCTCTGTTGACCCGAGCGTGTTGATCTCTTGCACCGGGATTAATGCAATCTTCGAAGGTGGAAAGAACTTGGTCGAAGGCTTTGTACTGGTCGTTCCATGTAATCAATGGAATACGGTGGCTGGTAGTTGTAATGTTGGCATATCCCAGTGAGAGTGGGAATAGCATGTCTTGGGCTTCTTCGGTGACCCAGTTGTATTTGATAGTATCGCAAACTTCGAGGATTAGTCAAATGCATGTTCGGGTTCTCATGGGGTGATCCGTGGAACAATATATTCTGAAACATTTGTCTTTTTGTGGCCCGACTTCAATTAAAATTGTTTGCTTGAATTGTGATCGTCATTCATTTGTCGAACAAGCGTTGGAAGTGCGTGAACTCATCTAATAAGCGTATACGGATCGTCAGGCTGTATGAATGGCTGGCGAGCGATTTCTAGTTCGAACTCTCTGTGGATTAGTTTATTCGCGCCAAAATCTTGTTCTTGATGTTTTTCCATGACTATTGAGTTCTCTCTGCGATTACGTTCTGCGTTCTCGGCGCAATGCGTGCGAAGTCTTTACGGCTCGGGATCACCTGAAGTGTTGATTAATTCAGATTTTCTTTATGCGCATGTACTCACTTGAAGCTTTTATCTTCTTGACCTTTTACAAAACTAACAAAACCCGATTACCAGCACTTGTAAAAAATAACAAATGAAAATTCGAGAATATTATCTATGGCTCCTTCTCTATATCCAATTTAAACCTTTCCCAAACAGCAATAAAGAAGCAGCGGTAAAAGCGCGGTGTATAAAATGAATGCCTAAGTGTAAGTGCAGCGTATTTAGTAATATAGTGTACTTAAAGTATGATATCGATCCCGCAGGAAAGGTAAATTGAATACAAAGGTTGCAGCACTGAGACAATATCTAAATAAAAGGATTTTAGGATAAAATCAAATAAGGAAACTATAACTAAGTAATTGATTCTAGTGAATTAATGGTGTTGGCGCCACAAGGTTAAATGCGCCCCATCGCGATTCGATGGATTACTTTCCTAAAGATAGTGTTACTCAGTATATTTGTAATATGTCAATTGGCGAAGTGATCTCTTGTTTACGAGATCCTCTCTCCAAGGTATCCGCCTATCTCGTGAATAGAATCGAGTATATCTCTATCTCGACTCGGTATTAGAAATGCTTAAATGTTCCTAACCCCGGACCACGCCCGGGTTCGAATATATAATGCCGAATCGACTAAGGCTACTCTGCAGTCCTAAATACCCTCATCTCTCGAATCTCGGATCTCGGTGTGCTATGCTAACACGTGGCGGATATTTATCATACTTGGTGAAACATCACAATTATAGAGTAGATATAATAGTGTAACAATTAACATGAAATCTTCGGAACTTTGAAAATCCATTGTTGGGAGGTGACGGGGTTTGAGTGTAACCTAAGAAAGAAGTCTAGAGACATAATGAAGGAAAATGTAAAGCTTTGTTTAATAACGAAAACATTGTTCTAAGATCCGAGAAATATCTGAAAGAATCTGAAGGTGTTACAATCGGGACACTTCCTCGAAGTCGATCCTTTCTGCTCGAAGCAGGTGCTCAGTTCGTAAACTTCAGATTCCCCCGTTTAAGGCTAATTTGCTTTTAATGATGAGGAGGCGGATTTGGTGGCGTGTGACGTGGTGGCGATCGCGGCGTGTTAGCGTCGCGGCGTGCATGACATGGTGGCGTCGCGGCGTGGTGTGTCAGCTGACGTGTGTAATCACTTCCTTGTTTGCTCCTCAGCGTTATTGCTTCCAAAAGCCTCTTTATGCTCCATGAACTTTATGTAATACACCAAACACGAAATCGAGGATCTAGCCCACAAAAAACTATACCATTATTATAAAATAAATGTGAAAATAGCCCGAGGCGGCGAGTGTAAGATGAGTGTTTAAAGGCTCATCTTCCATCAGTCGCGAGCGACTCAATGAAGCGGACGATAACTCACTCGGCCGAGCTCTTCTCGGCGGTCACATGGGCGGAGCTCCGCGACTGTCAGTGGCTTAAAGCCTTTCCAGTTCGCGATTGACGAGTTCACATGGACGAGCTCAGCCCAGCTGACCGCGTGGCGAAACTCTTCCAGCTTGATTCCACGTGGGCGAGCTGCCTTGACCTGTCGCATTGGCGAGCTCTGCACGGAAGTCCATAGGCGAGCCCGCTTGGCGTTTCCGATTGACTAGTTCACATGAATGACTACGCCTGGCTGATTCGCTGCATTGGCGACTCTTCCCAGCGATCTGTTTGGCGAGATCTGCAAAAAATGGTCATCTGACCTAAGGAATCGATTCGGCTCATGCAGATCGGCCCGATGGAGATCGTACGCTTCAGATAGCGAGCCACGCTAAAAATGAGTCATCATCCTAGAAATCGGATCAACTTCGGACAAGGCGGTCAACAAAGACCGGCTCAATCGGCGTCCGCCCCTTACAAACCATCTGACCTAGGAATCGGGCATTCGTCTGAAATTAACCATGAAGCCTCGTGACTCGGTTCGTGGGAGCTTAATTATGACCCTCGGACCCTCGGTCGGACCATACAAGTTCATGAAAGAAAGAAGAAGCGCGGACAATAAAAAATAAATATTTATTAAAGGAGAGGCTACATATGTCTGGGCTGAGCCCGACAAAAGGAAGCAGTGTACATAAAAGAAAAATATAAAAGTCGATGTCAGGCGGGCAGAAATGAGTACAGAAACCCTGATGCGTCCCAGCCGGGAGGAGCAGACGATGAAGAGGG
>JAEQBH010006214.1:0-110545 GCA_016808115.1 Tetrastigma voinierianum
CCTCCCTCATTTCTCCAACTAAAAATTTAGGTGCTTTCCCCACTCGGGATTGTATGTTTTGAGTATGGAGAGTTGAAAGGTTTCTTTGGCAGTTAAGGGCATTAGCTTCGTTTCTATTTCCGATTGCTCCTTTAACTTGAGGAAGTTTCGCAGCTTAATGGAAGTGCGTAGGTCATCGTGATATGATGCATGGCTCCTCCACTCTAGGTCCAACAGGTGCCGAGGGTACTTGAGGCACACTAGTTACCTCGTTCACCTTTTTCAACTCTATAGCCTCCAACTTCCTTGTTAAATTGGCAATTTTGCTTCAGAAATCATCATTTTCTCTATAAGGATGGATTCCTCCCTAGCGGGTGTATATATGCACTTTAGCGGCTCACGAGCATTAGTTTCCCATGTTCGAGCATTTTCTCGCTATGGTGTCAAAGAGTTGAATTGCTCCCTAGCACTTTTCTCATAAAGCTCTCCTGCGCACATCATTTGGATGTATTGTTTATTATTCAGGATAGTCCTTGATGAAAATGCTGTATGATTTTTCCACATCAAACCATGATGAGGATAGCATGGAGGAGATCCTTGTATCTCTCCCATCTGCATGACAAAATTCACCCAGGCTTTTCGGAAGAATTACAGTTGCTCGCATGAGAGCACATTGAGTATGGGAGGGAAGAATTTATTAAGGAATTCATTCCAGCATGTCTTTATGTAAAAATTAAATTAGGTGCAAGAGAATGAAGCCAGTTTTGGCCTTCTCCTTTAAAGCAAAGGAAATAGAACCAAATAGATTATGTGGAGGGTGAGCCGAGTAGAGAGAAATGCCTTTGCCAGACATCCTCAAAGTCTCTCATGAATGAGTGGGGGTTCTCGGTCGACCACAGTGATACATAGGTAAAAGACATATCATTTCTGACTTCATGAGGAATTGATTAGCCTCTTCAGGTAAGCGAAAACATGAATTGGTTGTAGTTCTTTGAGGTTGCAAAATCTCTCGGAGAGTTCTTTCCACATTAGGTAAAGGAGCAGGGGGAACCCTATATTGATTTCACTGAAAGTTAACATTTCCCCCTCCTATTGTGCCCGAGACTTCTTGGGAGTGCGCGCCATCTCTCCATGTTGTGGAGGGTTCATGGAGTCCTTGTGGGTTATAGGAATCCAGCTTTGAGCATGTTCATTAAACAAAGGTTCTTGATTCCCAGGGATGGTCCATTTGAGGTGTAAAGTTATCTTGAAACAAATTGACTTATTATGGACTCTTGAATTTCCTAGGAGGTGCAATTCTTACAAGTCGGCGTTGCTCGTTCTTGAGTGAGCCGACATGCACACTAAACTACTCGAGTCGAGAAAACACCCACTTAGATTTCTCACAAAACAAATTAAAAAGAAAAGTAGAGAACGTACCGGATTTGCAATGCAATTGCAAATTACCTCTAACTCTTGAGATCAACTGGATTGGTCGCCACTCCCCCGGCAACCAGCGCGAATGCTCGTTCGTATTCGTATGCTGAATTTTATTCCCCAGCGTAGGAATTAGGTTATCTAGCATTGATAGTCTTTGTGGGAGTCCACAGGTCATCTCCACAGGAGTGGTCTAAATTGATCCTTAGGAGTTTATTCTCCAAAGGTGGCTGTAATTGAAAAATTATGGGGGTTGTGTTTGGTTGATTTAGGATTGATTAATTGACTATTTTAAAATAGAAGGATGATTGCTGGGATTCTTAGGTTTCCACTCACTAATGATCACGTACTTCCCACCTCTTACTTTTACAGTCTCATCTAGGAACCATTGATAAATGGTCTTTGATGGAAGATTTGTCTTTAAATGCTCTTTTAGAATGAAGAATGATCGAAAGATGATAAACACTTGTTCCCAATTAATTCAGACGCTTAGCTTTGCATTTGTATTCAAGCTGCGTGTCTAGGGATCTCTCGTTCACACGTTGTCAAGGGAGGAAATGCTGTAAGGTTTTTGCACGAGTTTTCTACAGAGTGAATAACATCACACAATCCATTGAAGTATAAAAGAGGAATTGAGGGAATATACCTTGATCAGGGTGAGTTTCCACTTAGTAGAACCCGACATAAGTTTAGAACTCCATGGAAATTATAAGGTAAATCATGGTGGAAGAGAAATTTATTCATAAAAGGAACTTTGAGAAAATCAAATTCAATTGCAAAACTGGGATGAAAAAAATGAGAATGCGAGAATGAAAACGAGATATGAGTTCCCTGCGAAAGATTACATGTGCTTGAAATCGAAAGCTCCCGAGGAAAAATAAAGTCTTCAGCCTAATCAATACGTCTGCAAAACCATGGAAAAGAACACTTCTCCCTATGAAAACCTAACCACACAGAATCAAAAAAATTTGCTTGTACTCCTTGTATCTTCTAGCTTTTATACCCCTCTCGATGTGATCCGCATTAAAAGTTGATTCAATAGCGTGCCCCTTACGTTAGGATCAATTCTGCTCAGTTCCGCAATTTTCACACAGGTGTGCAGTGCAAGGTTAGTCTTTGTGCAGTGCAGTGCTCCGCAGCCACTTTTACCATAGGTGTGCCGGTACATGTTGAGGTAATGCTAGGTACATGTTGCTCTACAGTGCTTTCCGGCATTGCTTCGAAACTTCTGTCGGTTGCCATCATCCTCAATGATCATATTTGCTAGGACATAAATCCTTGTACAATTATGCATTAGACACGAAAAGCATGCAAGTCGAAAACACAACTTAATTAAAGTACCTATTCGTACAAAATGTGAGCAAGTGTGACTTGAAGGTGCTAAGTTACTGGCATGGTATTGCTTTCGATTGTGTATTCAACAGTCTTGTTTCGGAGGTTATAGGGCTTATTTGATGTTTAGTTATGATGGAATTAAGGTTTAGAATGAATGATTTTAGGCTTGCAAAGGTTCAGGTTTGATTTGATGTAAAAAAAACCTTGTTTTGAGCTAGTTTGCGGTTTTTGGGTTTTTCTAAGGTAGGCTAGGGTTGTGCACGAATTTGGTGTTTCTCTAAGGTTAGAGATGATGATTTGTATGGTTTCTAGGATGAAATAAAGTATTTGGAAATGAAGCATGGAACCAAAATTGGAAAGTTAAAAAGAGAAAATTATGAGATGAGTAGAGGTTATAAAAGGATATGTATTACTTCACCACTCAAGGAATCCACAAAGAGATAAGAAGTCATGAACTCTCCACTCAAAAGAATCCACCCAAGAGTAGGGATGGCAATTTTTTCGAGTTTTCAAGTAACCCACCCCACCCCACCCCTATTGGGACAGGTATGGGAAGATGAGATCGGGGATATGGCGGGTTTGGGAATTTTCTTAAGAACCCGACATGAGTTCGAGACAAGGATGGGTTTTTACCAACCCACCCCACCCCATTGCTATTACCAAAATTTGAAATTACATACAAGTCCTAGCATAAATATTTCGATTTTCTCATTTTGCCCTAGATCTGAGTCTCACTCATGCCGCATCTTCCTCATCCTCTCAACTGCAACACCTCGACTTCTTATCTCAATCGCAACCCCTCATCTTCTCCCTTTCAAAGCAACTCTTCTTCTTCCTCTCAACCATAGGGTCCATTCTTCTCCCTCTTCCTTGATGCATTTCTTCTTCCTTGCAATCTCAAAAACATACTCGACCACTAGTTTGCATCGATTTCGATATCAACTTAGCAGTACCGGTTCTATATTCACTCTGGGATGTCGAACGTGCAATTAGGCAAATGTTTGTGAATTTATGAGATTTTGTGTTCTATCCTACAGTGGAAGGAGATGGCATTTTTGATTACATATGGTGAGTTGTATGATCTTGTGCCTGCTTGAATGCGGTGTCCTAACTTCAGGTAAGAAACCTTTTTTTATTTTCAATTTACTCATTTGTGTTTTTAGGTTCTCACCATACTAGTCTCACCATGGATTGCGAAGGGTGCGTGAAACTTATTTTTGCGTTTTTTTAAGGATTGAGAAGGCTCATCTTGAAATTCATCATCTCTTGGGTGGTCGAGGCGAAGGGAATGAGATAATCAATTTTTTATTGGGATGAGTTTGGGAAATCATCCATGCGCCCCGATAAGGTTCAGGATGGGGATGGGGAACTAATTTTACAACTAAGATGGGGGTGCCTGTCTCAAACCCGCCATGTTGCCATCCCTACCCAAGAGATTAGAGAACAAGAGATATATTTCGCCACCTAAGGAATCCACCTAAGGATAAGAAGCAACGAACTCGCCACTCAAGGGAATCCACCTAAGAGATAAGAGAACAATAGATAACTCATAAAAAGAGAAATTTGAAAATATTATTAAACTTGAACTAATTATCAAAGACTACATTAGGGGGGGTATATATAGGCCCATACTTTCTAATTCAAATAAAGAAATTCCTACTTTGACTTGAAAACAAGACTTTCTAATTGAAATAAAGCAACTCCTAAAAAGAAAATCTTTCACAAGGAAATAACCGTCTTCTTTTGACTTGGAAAACAAAACTTCTAAGTAAATAAAGAAACCGCTACTTGGACTTGGAGAATAAATATTTCTATAATAAAACAACTCTAAATCAAAATTGTAACAAGACTCAAAATACTTGGATTTAGAAATAGATTTGGTGTCTCCAAGGTTTCACAACCTCTTGAATCCAAAGTTTCCATAATCAAGAATGAATTCAGCGTTGTAAGTCTCTGCATCTGCCATAATCGAAAAACAAGATTTTCATACATTCTCCTCATTGATCCAACATGCTTTGAAAGTATTTGTAGGTGACAAAAGTTGGCTTTCACATTATAGATATGGGCATCTTAATTTCAAAACTTTGGCTCTTATGTATGAACATAATTTTGTTGATGGTTTGCCCATCATTAAAAATGTTGATGACATTTGTGAGAATTGTATAGTTGGGAAACTAGCATCATGACTCCTTTCCAAGAGGAAAAGTAAGAAGAGCTTTTAAGCCTGCTAAGTTAATTCATGCGGATGTTTGTGGGCCTATGACAACGTATTCCCTCAATAACAATAGGTATTTCCTAGTCTTTGTTGATGATTTTAGCCAAATGATGTGGGCGTAATTTCTGGAAAAAAAAAAATCATAAGCATTCTCGGTATTTAAGAAGTTCAAGGTCTACATCAAAAAGCAAAGTGAGCAGCAATTGAAAGTGTTGAGGACAGATCATGGTGGAGAGTTTTTATCAAGAGAATTTTATAGTTTTTGTGAATAATTCGGCATCACGAGGTAGTTAACAACTAGCTACACTCAACAAAAAAATGGAGTGGCTGAGTAGAAGAATCGGAGTTTGGTAGAAATAGCAAAAAGCATGCTGAAAGCTAAAAGTCTTCCAAAAATTTTTGGGGCAAAAGCAATTCATACAACAACCTATCTTTTCAATTGATCTTCAAACGGAGCTTTGAGTCAAGAGAAACCATTTAAAGCATGGCATGGGCGGAAGCCTAAGGTAACACATCTTAGAATCTTTGGATGCATCGGACATGTGCGTGTTCCATCTCGAAAGAAAGGGAAGTTAGATGATAATAGTATTAAATGCATATTTGTCGGCTATAGTACTGAAACCAAAGGGTATCATCTTTATGACCTTATCAAAAAAAAATTCTAATAAGTTGTGATGTTGTATTTAATGAGAAGAGTGCATGGAATTGGGAGTCTCTACAAAGTATAATCAAGTCAAATTTTAGAAGATGGGGAATTCCTTAACTCTTCTACAAGACAAGAAAATGAAAACGGAGGTTCAAGTTCCTCTACACCAACATCTAGTCAATCACCGGTCTCAACCTCGTCTTCATCATAAAAACCACTAAGAAAATGGAGATCATTGCAGGAAATTTATGATAGTACAAAACAGTGTCAGATTGCCCAAATTGATGAACCAATTGGCTTTAAAGAAGCTATCAAGTCCAAAGAATGGCATGCAGCAATGGATGAGGAAATGAGAGCCCTATAAAGAAATAAGATGTGGGAGTTGCTTGACATTCCAAACTAGAAGGAGGTTGTGGGGCTGAAATGGATTTATAAGATCAAATATCAAGCTGATGGTTATGTTCAAAAGTATAAAGCAAGGCTTGTTGCAAGTGGATTCATGTAGTGAGAAGGGATAGAATTTGCATAAGCTTTCTCTCCAATAGCAAGGTTTGACACAATATGTATTGTTTTATCTATCACTGCTCATTTTCAATGGAAAGTTTATCAATTTGATGTGAAGTCTGCATTCTTAAATGGATCTTTAGAAGAAGAAGAAGTGTATGTGCAGCAACCAAAAGGCTATGAGATTGCAAGTCATGAAGATAAAGTGTATCGTTTGAGGAAAGTACTTTACGGCTTAAAAAAAACACAACGTGCTTGGTATGGGAGAATTGATGGTCATTTTAGCAACAATGGATTTTAGAAACACCTAAGTGAGCCAACTTTGTAGGTCAAAAGTAGAGGTACATGTGATACTCTCATTATTTGTCTTTATGTTGATGATTTGATTTATACAAGTAATTGTGATGCCTTATTGAATGAGTTTAAGCAACTGATGAAAGATAAGTTTGATATGACTGATTTGGGAGTAATGAATTTCTTCTTGGGGCTGGAAATTAAGTAGTGTGATAATGGGATTTTTATGTCACAAGAAAAGTATGTCAATGATATTCTTGCAAGGTTTAAATTTGAGTAGTTTAAGTTGAGTTAGTCAATAAAGACTTAGTCTTTCGACTAAGTTGTATTTACTGTTTTTTAGGAGTCATGTTAGAGGAGTTGGGTGCTAAAATATTTGATGGTTTGTTGTGTTCATAGTTATTTAAAGGTTGGTAATGTAGAGAATAAAAATATTCTTTTTGGCTCACTTTCTTTGCCTTCTTAGTGTTTAATTAAATTCCTCATTGAATGTGACACCCTAAAACCCGGGGGTCCATTGACCAACCGTCAAGCCATGGAAATACCTGTGGATATCGAATATCTTGGCACCCACGCTGTCTAATCCCATTCATTGAGTCTTAGGTAATTACATACCTACACCTGACACCAAGCTGTGAAGTGAGGGTCAAAATTTCCTATGGATATCGTGTATCTCGATACCACACTGTCCAATCCCTTTTATCGGGATCCGTTTAGCTACATTCAATAAAAAAATTTATGTTATTTTCAAAACATATTACTGTGAGTTTAATTACAAACTCCATTACATACACAGGCATATGCCAAACTAGTTCTTTCCAAAGTTTTACAAAAAGAACTATACCAACCATAAGTCGACTTTCTTCAACCTCTCGGCCCCGAATAAGAGCTGTCCACTGGTGTATACCCTGCACTTAAATGTTTTCTCATAAAGGGTGAGCCACGCCCGATAGAGAGACTCCTACAGAGGCTATTAACCCCCTTGCAAGTCAATATTCTGTCACATATGTCATGCATGTCATAAGGACAATTTATCATGTATCATGGACAATTATATCAAAAGCATATAATTTCCAAACAGTCACCTTAATGTCAATATATTATATGTCAACATTCAATCAACAATTATGTCGCACCCGACCAGGCCCACAAGCGAGGGGGCCTTGACACGGGGCGAGACTCTTTAACTTTGTTTTTCGGCATTGTTGAGCCCATAACATGTAATTAATTCATAATCACAAATACATATAAAACAATCAACGCAGTGGAGTTCATAATGTCATGTACAAATATCGAGTTCCATTGACTTATCGTATACAAAAAAAAAAAAAAAACTTTTACATGCATATTCGAATCGGAGATAACGACCTATAGATGTTGACTCCTATTGCTGTATTGGCCCTCCTATGTGCCGAACGGCTAGGATGTCCTCTCCAGTACATATAACATATATGACCACCCGTAATGGTCCTTAAAGATGTTATACAATTCTGAAATTGTCTATTTGCTGTATACGTTCAGTATATCATTATACTTGTACAATATACCATTTAGTAGAGTTCTCTCTCTTAATCGTCATAATACATAGTACTTTTCATATCATTATAGCTCCATCACTTTTTTTTATCACGTCTTATGTCTTATGTTTTGCCTGCATATTCCAAGAAGTGGATAACAGGTTTAATCTGTATGTACCCGAAAGTACTATCATTGTACGAGACAATGATCTCTATTTGTATGATATGACAGCGGGCCGTTATAATGATCGAAACGGGATCATGTCATTGACCCAAGCGGTCGATATCTATAAGCGTATCTTTGCAACAAGCGTATCCCTATAGGCATGCCTATCTATCCCTCTACTGGTGACATATGCGGCCCGTCGAAGCAATACATTTTCGTTCATGTTAGTATGCCTTGTCACCGTATACATGGATAATGTCGATCATGTATCCGCATGAGATACTTTTCGGTGATATTCCGCTTTATACATATACTATAATTGTTACTTTTATCATAACATGTATGATCATGTTCTCAGTATTGCTCGTATTTCTAGTCATGTAATCATATTTCATATAGCAATCACTTTTATAATTCTCTTACAATTTCATTTATTCATTTGAATCTCGTTATACCAAAATATTTCCTACAAACAAAGCTCCCTTTAGACAAATTTCTGGGTAAAATGGGGTCCAAATTTGAATACAATTATTTCAAGGATATTTGTTCTCCTAGAAGTCTAGTTTACTTAGAAATTTGAATCACTCAATTTGGATGAGTTATGTCCAAGTTATGACCTTAACACTAAAGTTGTACCAACACATACCAAAAACTGCCCCAAAACAGAGATCCACTTTGATGAATTTTCTGGGTCTAATGGGGTCCAAATTTGAATACACTTATTTCAAGGATATTTGTTCTCCTAGAAGTATATTTTATCTAGAAATTTGAATCACTCAATTTGGATAAGTACGGCCAAGTTATAGCCTAAACACTCAAAGTTATACCAAACATACCGTAAACCGTCGAAACAAAGCTTCACTTTGATCACTTTAGATCCACGGGATCCAAATTTGAATACACTTATTTCAAGGATATTTTTTTCTCCTAGAAGTCTAGTTTACCTAGAAATTTGAATCACTCAATTTGGAGAGTGATGGTCAAGTTATGGCCAAGACAAAAAGGTGGGTTTTGGAAAATTTTTGATAGCATCTCCCTAAAACCCCAACATTTTCTTTATACAAACATTCCTCAATTAAGGACCACAACCAACTCAAACAACCATAAAACTGAGCTAAGACCAACAACCATCATTATTATACAAAGTTAGGGTTTTTCCCAAACCCAACCATCATCAAAAAAGGTTTTAGGTTTAGTTCCACACCTTAAATCTCTTGCAATCTCTTCTTTCTTCTTCCTTCTTCTTGATCACATAAACCCTTGATTACATGGAGTAACTCAAACCAAAGTTGCCTTCCCTCTCACTCCCGTATGCCCTAGCTCTCAAAAACCCAAAGGAGAAATGTCTCATTTACAAGACCAATATTTGGTCATATCCCCATCCTTCACAAGGCCTTGTTTGGTAAAACCCATTTTTGCATTCTTTTCCCAATTTTACATTTAAAGCCCTTCCTTTTTCTTTCATTTACACTTAAACTTATCAATATTTCTATATTGGCATATAAACTTATTATCATATGGAACCTAGATTGGTAAATTACTAGACTTACTTTCGAATTTTGAATTAATTCCTTGGTTTTTATCATTTTTCACCTTTAGCTATATTAATTTCCGACAAATTCAAAATTAACTTATATTATACCCTAAACTTGTTATAAAACTATCAGGGTATAATTTTGGGTGTTACAACTCTCCCCTCCCCCTTAAAAGAATTTCGTCCTCGAAATTATTACCTGAATTGAATAGTTGAGGGTACTGTGCCCTCATAGTTACTTCTGGCTCCCAAGTGGCTTTTTCCATGCCATGATGTTGCCATAGCACTTTCACTAATGGTATTTGCTTATTCCTCTACTGTTTTACTTCTCGAGCTAATATAACTTTTGGTTCCTCATCATAGGAATAATCTGATTGCACTTGTACATCTTATATGAGTAATATATGCGATTCATCTAATCTATATCTCCTCAGCATGGACACATGGAAGACATCATGTAGCTTGCTCAACTCGAGGAAGAGCTAACCGATAGGCTACAGGTCCTACTCTTTCAAAAATTTCATATGGACCGATGGATCTTGGACTCAACTTTCCTTTCTTCCCAAACCTAAGCACATTCCTCCATGGGGATACCTTTAGGAACACTTTATCACTCACTTCATATTCAATATATTTCCTTCAAATCAGACATGACTTTTTGTTTGTATCATCAAGAACTTTAACCTTCTCGGGCCGAATAACTTGAACTTTCTCTTCTGTATCTTTTATTATGTCTAGACCACTCACGTTATGCTCATTTAATTTTGTCCAACATACCGAAGTTCTACATCTTCGGCCATATAAAGTTTCATTTGGTGCCATGCCAATACTTGCTTGATAACTGTTGTTATAGGCGAATTCCATTAATGGAACATACCTATCCTAACTCCCCATAAATTCCATTACACATCCTCGAAGCATATCTTCGAGCACTTGAATCAACCTCTTGGATTGTCCATCTATCTGTGGATGGAATGTTGTACTGAAATTCAGCCTAGTACCCAAGGCTGATTGTAATTCCTTCCAAAATCTGGACGTAAATCTTTATCTTGGTTTGACACGATTGATAATGGAACACCATGCATTCTGACAATCTCATCCACATATAGCCCAGCTAGTCGATCCATAGAATAGTCAACTCGATCGGTATAAAATGGGTCGAAGCTTAGAGTCTATCAATTATCACCCATATCGAATCATGCTTGCATGAGAGGAAGACCAAACACAAAATCCATAAATATATTATCCCATTTCCATTATGGAATCGAATGGGATTCAACAAACTAGTGGCACTTATGTTCAATGACTTGACACACGCCAAACACTTAGATACATACTGGCCACATCTCTTTTCATCTCCTTCCACCAATAGTAATCAAGCTTCAAATCTCCGTACATCTTGTTACCTCCAAGATGCATGGTAAACACTGAGTTATGAGCTTCATATAACAACTCTTTCTTCAGCTCATTATCTGCTCGCACACATAATCTATTCTGAAAATACAAACTTCCATCTTTCTACCGAAAATCACTTGGCCATTAACTCTGACCAATTGTACCTTTTTCTGCAACTCTTTATCCTTTTTTTGAGCATCTATAATCATTTGTTTTAAAACAGGTTATGCTTTTAACTAAGCTAATAAAGCTCCATCATCTACTAGCCTCCAATCACCGTGTTGAAGTGACAACGCTGCCACTATCTTCCTACTTAAAGCATCTGCTACCACATTAGCTTTACCGAGGTGGTAGTCTATTATGCATTCATAATCTTTAAACAACTCTAACCACCTCCGCTACCTCAAATTCAACTCTTGTTGAGTTAGTAGGTACTTGAGACTCTTGTGATCTGTAAAGATTCTACATTTTTCACCATATAAATAGTGTCGCCATATTTTCAAAGCGAACACTATCGCTGCTAACTCTAAATCATGTGTGGGATAGTTCTGCTCATGTGGTTTTAACTGTTTTGAGGCATATGCCACCACTTTTCCATCTTGCATCAATACATCCCAAACTAATTTTGATGCATCACTATACATGGCATATTCTCTACAGTGGTTGAATCAGTACTTATTGAGTATTTTCTTCTAACTATTTAAAACTTAATGGGCATATCATCCCATAAAACTTTAACCTTTCTAAATAACTTTGTAAGCGAAGATCTTATGTGAAAAATTCAGCACAAACCATCCCGATAGTATCTGCTAAACCCGAGCTTCGCCTCGGTTACATTTCGAGGCGGTTTCCAACTTACAAATGGCACGTCTTTACGGGGTCAACTCTTACTCCAGCACCTGCAGATACAATATGGCCTAGGAAGGACCTTCCTTAAGCCCAAAAATCACATTTATAACTTTGCAAATAATTGTTTCTCTCTCATAAATTTATCGTCCACCTAGCCTCGAATGTTGTTCATGTTCCTATGCATCTTTAGAAAACACGAGGATGTCATCGATGAATACCACAAAGCTGATCCGAATGATGGTGAAACCTATTCATCAAATCCTGTAAATGCGTAGGTGCATTAGTCATTAAATGGCATTACCAAGGCTTCATAATGACCATAACGAGGGTTCTAAAGGCTATTTTAGGGACATCAGCATCTTTCACGGGTTGATAATGACTTGATCCTGATTCTATCTTTGAAAGGGCGCTTGTACCTTTCAGCTAATCAAATAGATCTTCTATTCTGGAAGCAGACTATTTATTTTCAGCTGACCTTTGTTATTTGTCGATGATCAATGCACATCTAGAAATTGCCATCTTTCTTTTTAACAAATAAAATCGGCACCACTGAATTGATACATAGTCGAATGAAACCACTTGTCGATGGCTTGTATTTGAGTCTTCAATTCTTTTAGTTCAATTGGGCCATGCGGTAAGTGCCTACTAGAAATTGGAGTCATTCCATGTACCACTTAGATGAAGCAGATTTCACTTCTCTTTGGTGTATGTGATTCACATTAATTCCTCGGGAAACATCAGAATTCCTTGACCCGAGAATCTTTTCCTAAATCCTTGTTCCCTTCTTGGAGTCAAGTACCAAAACCAACAAAGGCTTCTATTAACCTCTAAAAAGCGTCGGGCTTGCATATTTACAAAAATTACCTTTGACACGGCATAACTAGGATACCATGTCGCATTACCTTTGACATGGAGTATTTAACCAATCTTTGTTTTCTTATCCTGATTAACTATAACAGATGTTTTGATAAGCAATCCATTCCTAAATCAAATCTGCGATTGTGGAAGGGTAAATAGGTCATGAGAACTCTACATCATGGTATTAGGGATAATTCTTATCACGCTCGGTTTGACCTACAACACCCTTTGAGGGGACTAGTAACAAGCATGTCATATCACAAGAAAACTCTGCGATGGTAATTTATCCTTTCGATTGTTTAATACATACATATGAATGTGTAGAGCTAGGATCTATCAAAGCACATATTTTTGTATTATAAAGGGTGAAATTACCCGTAATCACCCCTGGTGCATCCTAATCTTCACAAGCTCTCATAGCATAAGCTCGGGCTAAAGCTATAGGCATAGGACGGTTCATAGTCTCTAACACTATACTTCCACGTCCTCTATACTAAAATGGGCCACCTCGACCCCTACCTCGATCCCGAGTCGAAGGTGGTGCAACAGATCTCCCTCTGCCACTTCCTTGCATACTTCTACTATCCCACGACTCTGCGGAGCCGATTCTCATAAAATGATTTGTGCTTCCACACCTGAAGCATCCTCCTATCAATATTCTACAAACAACCAAATGTCGTTTATGGCAATGAGGGCACTTTGGGACTTCCTCTTGTCTTGCTAGCATGCCTCTACTAGTACTAGATACCACTGTACTGCCTTGTCTTCTTCCCCTTATGGCAGAACCTTGCACTGACTCAGTTTGAGACTCTCTACCTCTTTGACCTGAGGAGGAAAAATCTCCTCTTGATAACTTCCTCTTCTGAAACCTTTCTTTGCTGCTTGACTCGGATTCTTATTTTTATTCTGACTACCAAGCTGATAAATTCACATTGGAAATGATTAGTGCTGAGAATAATTACTATTTAATTTTTGTTTATTACGAGGTTTTGACACTTTGTACTAATCGACTCAATTAACAAATTGGCACATTAAGGTCAAGCTTTACTAATAATCGCATTTTGTGGCTATTTTTTGTGTTTTATGCAATTAAACTGTGGTGTTGAATCGGCTCAAACATGAGAATGCATCTTAGAACTCGGAAGTTGCGGTCGGAAGCTATAAAGTGAATGAAAATGAAGAGGAATTAGGTCCTGAGAGTTTTGCGGGGTTCTGTCGCAACTGTAGAATTTCGCGGGTTGTGAACCCACCACAACGAATTGAATTTTGTGACTGCTCCACGTGTCTGTTTGACCCTTTTTTTTTACCAACTTTTTGTAACTTGTTCCCAAACTACCCTTTATGTATTATTGGTAGTTCATACATTTTTGTAATTTCCCTTGTTACGAAGCGGTATATAGACCGATCGAGGCTTAATACGAGGAATCATCACTTTATTCAATAAATTTGGGCAAAAAAGCTTTCATCTCTCTCGCCTGTTTTTATTTCCCTCATTTTCTATCATTTTCTATCATTTTCTATCATTTTCTCTCATTTTCTCTCATTTTCTCGCTTGCCAAACACCCCCTGAGGATGACAACTCAAAGGATGGTTGGCTAAACCCCTCTTATCCTTGAAGAGTAAGAATTTCTTGGGCTGAGGTTTGAGATGGCGCTAGTCCTCTTGTTTAGCATAGCGAGTTATTGTCATTTATGTCTCTATCTCTCACTACAAGTTTAAATCCTTTTGATGTATCCTGATTGACCGGTACTTGGCAATATTTTAGGGTTTAGTGGATGCTTATTGCTAAGATCACTTGAGGCTCGTTAGTTCGCCATTTATTTGTCATTATAAGTGCGATCAAAGATTCAGTTTCTTGTCTTGAAACACTAATGACGATAAATGCTATATCTCAAGAGGGAAAACTAATTAGAATGGTTTGTAATAAAGCAGATTGAGACACAAGATGGCTAATAGGTCATTCTCCATGCTGAGAAAAAGGACTGAGGACCTCTTGGTTGCCACAGAACCTTAAACCCAGTGGCCCCAGGCTTCAAGGAGTTCTTTTACATTTTATTACATTTTGGTTGCGATCTTGAATCCACCGGCCCATTTGTTTTTATAGAAACCTAAAAATCGAAAGTGAAATCACCATTTGAATCGGCATTGGTGCACGCGGAAAAGCCCATCTGTGTTCGACCACAGAGCCATCTTGTAGTAGCTGTGCTCACGACCAGATGGGGTTTAGGTTTATAAATATTTTTTATTAGAGCGCAAATCTCACCACCACATACATGCTACGATTTTTAACGAATCTGATGGCACCATTCTTTGGGATGGTGCTAAGTGCAAGTGATGAGTTGTTGAACTTGTGATCCACATCCGCAGTGTTGGTGAATTTTCAACCTTTTTTTTTCTTGTTATTTCCCTGGTAGATCCTTTGTTAGGTTGATTTAATTTATCTTGTCATATACAATTTCTATCTTTATTTTTACTCAACATGTTCTTTTTGGTAGCTATTTTGTTTTGTATCTTGTTGTGTTTTGTGCTCTTTTCATAGGAGTTTATGCAACCTTTGGGATACCTGCAGGAACCATGATGGTAGATTAGAAATGAGCGGTGCTCAGTAAAACCAGGCTGTGAATTGAAGGAGCATACACGGTGGTCGAGATGGAGCCTCCACGAGGAGCAGCAAAGCGACGGGGGTTGTAGAAATCCCGATACATATATATCAATGAGGATCATATACATCGAGACGTGCCCTCACATTTGGCTGCCCCCTTGGAGGACAGCAATTATCAAGCCCTACATTGTGCCCCTGCTCCCCACTTCCATGAAATGGAGAGTGAAAATCCATACTCACACATTTAGGAATTCGAGGAAGTATGCAATACCTTCAAAGAGGACATCTCTAATGTGGACCTGATGAGACTGAAGTTCTTTCCTCTTACTCTAAAGGACAAGGCTAAAATCTAGCTCAACTCTACGAGTAAGAGCTGTAAGGATTGGGGAGATATGTAGGCTCGGTTTTTCAAGTAACTTGGCACCATAAAGCTAATACTTTGAAGAGCGTATTTTACACCTTTGCGACCCGAAAATGAAATTCTACCGGTGTTGGGAAAGGTACCTTGGGACCATCGAGTGCACGCCTCACCATGGCTTTGATACTTGGATCTTTGGTTGTCCATACATAAATGGGTCATCTTGTTATAGACGGTTGTTGGAAGCGTGTGGAGGGACTTCATGAGCAAACATCCGGAGGAAGCCGTGGACTTCTTGAATTATGTCATTTGAGACATCAAAACATGGGATAGACTGACGGAGAGGCGGAGAGGATGAGACACACGGCGATTCGAGGAGGCGTGTACTCACTCCTGGGAGGACATGGAGATAAGTAAAAATTTATCCACCTTGGGTGAAGGTTAGGAGCTTGAAATGCGAAATCAACATGAAAACTGCGAGAGCGATGGTAAAGGCACCTGTGCTAATCAACACTTAGCCATTTGTCGATCCACTTTGAGCACGGAAGCCTTGTATTTGTACATCGATGGAGATGGTGTTTGAACAAGCTTGATGTTGTGGAGCCCGATACAAGCTACCATCCACTACTCCTTCTGTGACACCATATAACCACTGCTTGGGGAACCACCCACTAACCTCTCACAGAGCAGAAGCCTCGTATATGTTTAACCTGGCTAATGCGGAAGCATTATGGTTCCTCTTCCCGACCCTGACCACCACCATCCACATCCACCCCAGTTGAAATGACTATCATGAACTTAAGCGAGAGTGGTGGAAAGCATTTTTGTGGAAGAATAGAGCGGTGAATGCGAGGCTAACAGGAGGATTGATCTGATGAGGCACGTGAAGCGAGAAAATAAAGAACTGTGATGAAATTTCCCGAATTTGACAACTGCAGTACTCAATTTCAAAGGTTGACAAACCCGGTGCGAGTCCGGAAAAGGAAATTTCTCTCAAACACATTGACCTAAGGGAGTACATGAATTGAGTTCTTCGGTGAGCCAAATCCCGGAATAGATGAAGTTAAAGCGGTTATCACTGAGAAGTAGTAAGGAGGTTAAGCGGCCGGTCCCAGGCAATGAAGAAAGTAGGAGGTAAAGAAGTTGAACCAAAGAGGAGGTGATGAAAATGCAGTGAAGAAAATTTTACCCCACCTTTTATAAGCGAAAGCGAAAAAGGCCATCAACGAACTAAAATGTTAGGCGTGCTAAGGCGGGTGAAGTCAACCTCCCACATAACACATGATTAAACGAGGTCGACATATGCCTTTTAAAGGACCTGTGCACAGTGAAGAGAGGACTAAATGTTGATAAAAAGGCCTTCCTAACAGAACAAGTCAGTGCCATCATTCAGTGCAAGACTCCAGTAAAATACAAAGATCCGGGTTGCCCTACCATCTCGATGAATATCGGAGGCACTTGTGTAGAAAAGGCACTACTAGACTTGGGAGTCTGACTCAACATATATCAGGTGTATGGCGGCTAGGTTTGGGAAACTTAAGCCACTTCCATCACATTATCCCTTGCGAGATAGATCCGTAAAAATACGAAAGACGCATGGAGGATGTTTTAATACAAGTGAATAAAATTCTCACATCTGTGAACTTTGTTGTGCTTAATCTGAAGCTGATTTACTTGATGGGAATAATTATGTGCCTATCATCCTCGGAAGACCATTCTTAGCCACCTCCAATGCAATTATCAATTGCCGAAATGGAGTTATGCAACTTACATTTGGGAACATGACCTTGGAACTTAACATCTTCCACTTGAGTAAAAAGCATATGCAACAAGTGGAAGAAGAACCGGAGAAGTTTATAATTGATACAATTCTAGAGAGCAGTGATCGGCGGCAAATGCAGGGATGTGCTAATTGAGAGTTGTTGTGATACGATGGTGAGAAGCGAAGACACATGCCTTTATGCAGCCCATGGAGAAAAGAAAGATTCACCTCTACTAACTAGGGAAAAGCCCCGGTAGGCCTTAAGTGAATCTCGACCCACCGCGCGTAATTAAAATATGCATATTTAGAACATGAGCAATGCCCAGTTGTCATATCCTCCATGCTCGGTCACTTCTACCGGAGAAACGACCTTACGGGCATCCTTAGGGAGGAAACAGCGGGCTATTGGGTGGAAAATCTATGACCTCGAGGAATTAGCGGCGGTTGCACCCGTCATATACGCGGAGGAGGAAGCAAAATCAATAAGAGGCGTAGCGAGAGGAGATTGAATCCTCTCCTTATGTAGAGGTGATGCGTCGCAGGAAGTCTAAAGTTGCTCAGTGGTATCATTTACCCATTATCCGATAGCGCCAGGTGAGTCGACCCGAGTTGTGCCCGAAAATCAAGGGTAACTACCGTACATAATGAAAAGGGAGAGGAAATGCCCACACGCCTTACCACGGGTTGGAGGGTATGTATCGATTACAGAAGATTAAATAAGGTGACAAGGAAAGATCACTTCCCTCTACCCTTCATGGACCAGATTCTTGAAAGAATTTCTGGCTACCCCTTCTATTAGCTACGGATGGCTATTAAATTTATTTCCAGATTGAGATTCTTAACGAAGATCAGGAAAAGGCCACCTTCACCTGCCCATTTAACACATATGCCTCTTGGGGAGGATGCCCTTGACCAGTGTAATGCCACATACATTCCGGCCAATGCATGCTCAACATCTTCAGTGATTTGGCAGAGCGCATTATGGAGGTTTACATGGATGATATTACAATTTATGGAGGGAGCTTTGAAGAATGCTTGATCAACTTAGAGACTGTCCTGCATAGGTGTATCGAGAAGAACTTGGTGCTGAACTAGGAAAAATGTCATTTATGGTCAGCGAGGAATTGTCTTGGGACATATTATTTCAATGAGGAATTGAGGTTGATAAGGCCAAAGTGAGCGGTTCAGACTGGCTTCTCCACGAATGTGAAGACTGTGAGGCAATTCTTAGGGCATGTAGGCTTTTACAAGAGGTTCATCAAGGATTTTTCAAAATTTGCTAAGCCTCTATATAAGCTATTGAAGAAAGATGCCAAATTCATTTGGGATGAAGACTGCAAGAAGAGCTTTGGGGGCTGAGGCTATGACCACTACATAATAGTGAGGCCCCCTAGTAGGAAGTTACCTTTCGAATTTTTGTGTGATCACCAGTGACCTCGCTATTGGAGCAGATTCTGGAAAGAAGAAGGAAAACCTTGTGGTCTACTATGCGAAAAGAAAGCGTTGAATAAGGCCTGGAGGGATTACCACCTGAGAGAAGGAACAACGACCCGGTGGTATATGCTCTGGACAAGTTTCGTGATTACTTGGTTGGGTCGAACATAATCATCTTCACGGATCATTCAGCTTTGAAGTACCTGCTCACCAAGCAAAATGCCAAGGCTAGGCTTATCATATGGGTTCTCTGCTCGAGAGTTGACACCAACGAATCAAGGATAAAAGGGTGTGGAGGAGATATTTGTTGCGGTCATCTCTCGAGATTAACAATGGCACACAACACTCACAATCCTCCGATCAATGATGAGTTTCTGATGAATCCACTGCTCACATTAGAGAATACCCGTAGTAATACCCACATTGCAATTTCTTGGCAACGGGAGCTACCAGCGTTTGGAAGGCACAAGCCAGGAAGTTTTTCTCCGCTAAAATTCACTCCTATTATTGGGAAGAGCCCTTCTTGTACAAATATTATGCTGATCAAATAATCAAAAGATGCGTGCCTAAGGGAGAGCGTGAGGATACTGGCCATTTGCCATGAGGAATGCATGTGGGTAATTTACTTTGACTTCATCGTGAAGTTGCTACAATCTGAGTTCGATTGTTGTACTTTTCAAGGATGCCCACACCATGTCTGCGTGAATCGACGAATGTCAAGGTTGGCGGATCTGTCGTGGCAGATGCCTCGAACCGTTTGGTAGTTGATTTGTTCGATGTTTGGGGCATCAACTTCATGGAACCATTCCCTTCTTCCTTTGGATATGTTTACATTTTGGTGGGGGTCGGCTGCATTAATGAAATGGGTTGAGCAGTGCCTTGGGCTTATTGAGCCATAGGGTGGTGTTGAAATTCTTGAAGTAGAACATCTTCTCCAAATTTGGAGTCCCTAAGGCCATAATTAGTGATGGAGGTTCCGCCGCATGACCTTTTGAGAACCTCCTAGCTAAGTCTGATTGTAAAACACCAAAGTGACCGCCCCTTACCATCCTCAGGCCGGTGAGTGAGTTGAGGCTCTGATAAATCAAAGCAATCTTACGGTGAAGTGGTGAGCTCAATGAAAGGAGCCCAGTCTCTTAAGTCTTTAGTTCCTTATGGGCATCTGAGACGACCTTACAAAACCATCCTAGGCATGTCCCTTAGCTGGTTGTAAGGCATGTCAAACACAGTGGAAATTGAGTATAAGGCATGGTGGGCGGTGAAGTTGAACTGGACATAGAAGAAGTGCCTTAAAAGGGTCCCTTTGATATCAATGAGCTAGAAGAGCTAAGGAATAATGCCTACTTGACTCGAGATTGCAAAGGCCAGTTAAAAGTGGCATGATCGTATGCTTTATAACTTAATGAGGAGACGAGTCTTTGCTTTACATGGCTCGAAGCTCCTGCACCAGACAAACTCAGTCGAGATGGTGGGCCATTCATCATTCACCAAGTCTATCTTTCATCATTCCCACGAGTCCCTCTGATGGATCGATGAGCACAGCAATTCTAAGGGACGGGATGTTCCAGGTGATAGAGCGAAAGGCGAAGCCACATGCGTCTGACACCTGAAGCCAGACGGAGAGATTCCTCTCCTTGACCCCCATGAATCCTAAAAGGCTACCACATTGTGGAGTGTAAGTGCTTTGCAAAGACTTATAAGCCACCCAAAAATTTTATTTGAAATTTGTTTATTAATTTGATTTTATTTGTGGTTTTCATAATTCTTTATTTTTAGTTTAGCTTTCGTAATGATTTTCTTTGGCTTTCATTGCATATCTTATGAATTTTTCCTCTGTTTGAAGGTGTAGCGAAGCGAGGCTTTTCTTTGTGGGTAGAAATTTCAAGTTTGCGGGGCCGCCTTTTCGAATTCACAACCTGTCTTTATTCACCTTCCTCCTCTTCGATGTATGACCTTTTGTTTCTACTTGTGATACATTAATTTTCGATTTTTTGGAGCCCTGGCTTTGCTGCCCATTTATGAACATTAAATGGGCTCAACCTTTCACCTACCTAACCCATCTATTTAACCACCCCCCCCTCATTTCATTTTCATTTGAAATCCTTTCTCCTCCTTAGCAAAGAAATCCTCCTCCTCACTCAGTTTCTCTCCGTCCCTGTTTCCCATCTAGAAGCCGGTGTCAGTGAGGAACACGCGGAGAGGCACGGCTTCGGAGCCGGGTGCCTCTTCTCCTCCCCACCTGTGGCGGGTCTGACCCGAGCCACGATCTTGTCGCGCCATTTGCTGCACCTCTACCCCACCTCGTCGCTGGCGCACCCTCTGTCTCAGCCACTAGCGAAGTGCTCTACCATGCTGATCTTTGCTGCCGTGGTGTTGTATACAATTCACCTTCCACTTTGCTCCGACCTGTGGATATGCTACTAGAGTTGGCCTCACTCCCCTATCTCCTCCACATCAAAGGTGACCGGAGGCCTCCACATTCCCAGGGCCGGACCTACACGAATTATTCGGGTTCAGGCCAAGGGAGCCCGTTCACCACTGTCGAGCGGCTGTTTGAAGTCTCTGGATATGTCCCACTTTTATCGTAGATACTTTTCCGCGTGACCTTGTGCAGGAAATTCTGATTGGGAAGATCCGAGCTCGGAGACTCTATGCGGTTGGTCGCAGTACTCACGAGCCATTGCCAGCCCTACGCCAGTTTTTCTACCCCGGTGGTCATCGAGTTCTACCGTGTGTCAGGCGAGCCAATCCAGAAATTTCTTTATTCATTTTCTCCGATGATGACAGGGATGCTGGACCTGAGCATTGCGGCTACGTTCGATCACCGTTGATCCTCGTATTTCGACCAATTACGACGGTGGCCCCGTCCCTTTACTGAGAGATGTTGGTTTATTATCACGGGACACGACGGTAGATTACATCTTGTTGAGCGGCTTCCCAGTATGCTCATATCGATCATATTTTGAGTCCAAATCACATTTCGCCACTGACATCTGCCCATAGAAGATGAAGAAATTTGTCTGGAGGCTATATCTGCGCGTCTTGAGGGGGCTTTTGGTTCCAGCCTGTAGGCTCATCATGTCCTCCACTAATTCCATTTGAGGACAAGGTCCACCATAGGAATCGACCAGAGCTGAGTCCTCCTCCACATTCCAGAGACTATTATGCGGGTATTAGAGCATATTGGTTTTCTGATAAGCCCGAGGCTAGAGCGCGGAAGTCGGTGCGGTACATCGCCTATGTGCGGTGGTAGGTGTACCCGTTCTTATCACCTCACGCTTTCCGTCCGGTCGAGAGACCATCCGGCAATTGACGCCTTCCCATAGAGGCGGCCCGACGGCCGGTGCAAGCGAAGGAGCCTCGGATTCCGGTATCCTCGGTTCGACTCCGGCTATTCGCGCTCATTACCCACAACTCCTGCATCCTCTGTACCTCTAGAGCCCTCAGCTCCTCGTACCACGGTTCATACAGACTCTGTTGGACCTAGTACCACAACACCGCCACCGCAGCATATATCCCTCTCCACTCGGGATTTCCTGGCCATTATGGAGGCAGTCCGCACATTCTCAGCCACGTCCGCATCCTTTGCGATTTGCAATCACGACCCCAGTTGAGAAGGATAGCCGAGCCGCCCGGCGTCGTCATCAGGACGGTGCCATTACTCGCGCCAGAATCGGTATCTTGCGATTGATCCTGCCTGAGCACACCCCGTTCCCCATCTGATTACTACCGCGCAGAACTATTCAGTTCATCCTCGGCTGGATTCGGCTACTCTTGCCCGACGACCCTTGCATCTCCTCTTGACGCGCTGCGGCGTGGCCGTGCGCGACCACTCCTCCGGCTACAGCGACACCTCATTTTGCCCGAGATGAGATGACCTTCCGCCAAACTACAGTGGCGGGTGGTACTTCTTTCTCTAGCGCGTGATTCGAGCCCCATTGCGAGACAATGCGACATTTGGTTGGGGGTGAGGATTAGCGAGGAAGTGGCTTTTATATTCATGTTTTATTTTGTGCGAGCAAAGCCCATTTTATGATGTCCAGAGGCTTGTTGTTTACCCTTTTTGTTGAAGCTCTTAGTTTTTGTTTGTAAAGCTGAAAATCTAGTCGCATTTCTTTTTATACATACCATACAACTCACATTTATGGCTTCAAAATCACACCAATTTTTTTTGTGTTTTTGCCTAAAGTTAGACTTTCTTTGTCAAATTCTATTAATGTTAGATTAGTTCCATGCATGATTGAGTGAATGACCAGTTGAAGTCTCATTGTTTTCAACATTTTTCTTCCACCTTTAGCTAACCACACACAGTGCACATTAGGTTTCAGCAATAACTTGAAAAACTGCCTAGCCTCCTAAGCCTTGCAAAAACTTGATCTAGTTTCGTTAGCCACCTTGAATAGGTTAAGGATCCCCATGAAAAGAAGACCCAGTAAGGCAGTCTTCCAAAAATAAAAAGAGTGAAAAGAAAAAGAAAAAAGAAAAAAAAGAAAAGAAAAGAAAAGAACTACGACACGCTTTGCCCATAGGCAGAAGTAGTCCAGGGGTATCGTGAAAGTCTTGAAGCACAGTGCCACTAAGCCAGGCGGTTGGGAGTCACGAGCTTAGTGCTTGCTACATGGGTGGATGGGTGAGGAGTTTAGCGAGTTAAGTGCTGGAGTTTGAAATTATTGGTCGGGGTGAACCACTAAAGTTAAGCGGTTGGGCGACCATGACTTGATGCCTAGCCCTTAATTGTTGGGAGTCATCGGTGGATCCTCGTTACATGAACTTTGGTGAGGATTAGTTCACCGACCTTTGCACCCTACAGCATAAAAGGAATTATGGAATAAGTGGATCTGATTTATTTGAATTAGTCAATGTTCTAGGTTATGGCAGTAGCTTGGTTAGGGGGAGAGTGCATTGAGAAGCGGGTTCATTGTTGGCTTGATCATATAAACACTTAGATTTTGGTGGAAGTTTCAGGTTGATTCTCTTGAGTTGGATGCTCTTCTGAAGCTCGATTATGTATGACATTCATTCTCTCAAGATTGTTATTGGGTAGGGTCTTGCTGATTCATACAAAGGGTTAGGCATTACTCATTTACATTCTTTTTTGGCTCATTTTGTGAACATAAATTATGCCTTTCTCTTTCTTTTACGTCATTCTTAAAGGCCCATGATAATGTCGATGGGGAGTGATTAGTACTTAAATAGTGCTATTTTGAGCCCTATTTATTATAGGTTTTGAACACTTTTTGTGTACTAATCAACTTAATTAACCCAAATTGCACATTAAGGTCCCGTCTTTACTACTAATCGCATTTTGTAGCTATTTTTGTAGTTTATGCGAAGCTAAACTCACCAAATTGTTGAGTCGACTCAAACATGAAGAATCAAAGCCGAACTCAGAAGTTGCGGGTCAGAAGCTAGAAAAAAATAGAGCAGAAAATATAAGGAATTGGGTCCCTATAGGAATTTTGTAAATTAGTAACTGCGAAATTTCATGGGGTTAATTTTCATGACACATCATATTCTGTTTGACCACTTTTTTTTTTTTTGACAACTTTTTGTACTTGTTTCCTAAACTACCCTCTATGTATTATTGGTAGTTCATACATTTTGTAATTTCCCTTGATACGAAGCGTATATAAGATTTCGGTCGAGGCTTTATCTGGGGAATCATCACTTTATGCAATAAATTTGGGCGCGAAAGCTTTCAACTCTCCCACACATTTTCTTTCCTCATTTTCTTTTCCATTTTTCTGCGGCTTGCCCGAACACCTGTGAGGATGACAGCAAGGATGGTTGGCTAAAACCCCTCTTATCCTTGAAGAGTAGAGACTCTTAGGTTAAGGTTTGAAAGTGGCTAGCTGGTCCCTCTTGTTTTTAGCATGACCGGTTATTGTCATTTATCACATCTCTCACTATTAGTTTAAATCCTTTTGATGTATCCTGATTGCCAGTACTTGGCAATCTTTTGAAGATTCGATGGATGCTTATTACTAGATCCATTGAGGCTCGTTTGGTGCCATTTATTTGTCCTTTGTAGGGTAGATCAAAGGATCGTTTCTCTTGTCTTGAAACATTAATAAGCCAATAAATGTTATATCTTAAGGAAAAACTATTAGGGTTGATTTATAGCTAAGCGAAGATCCAGTTAGGGAAATGACTATAGGTCATTCTCTCCCAATCTGCGAGAAAAAGGACCAGGGGACCTCTCGGTGCCTAGAACCTTAAACCCCGATGGCAGAGGCTTGAGGAGTTATTTTACATTTTATTACATTTTAGTTAGGTCTTGAATCCTGACCCCTTTGTTTTATAAAAACCCAATCAAGAAGTGAAATCACCATTTTGAATCGAAATGTTGCAGTTACTGAAGAAAACTCATCCACATGTTCGACCCTAGAGCCATTATCTGCGATGGCTATCTTTCTGACGATGGGTTTAGGTTTGTAAATATTTTCTTAGAGCACCAAATCTACCACATTGCGTACTTTACGATTTTAGCGAATCGAGCCGATGTAAGTGCGGATACCTTTATGGACTCATTTAGTCCATTCTCAAATTGCCTACATCGAAATGCCTCGGTGAGGATCGATTCAGGCGCATACTTACTCAGGTGGCTAAATTCTTTCTCATATTCAGCCACGAATAAGTTCCTTTGCTTCAGATTCAGGAACTGCTTCCATTTAGTTTCCCTGTACATGAGACATAGCCCCAGCCCTAAACTCAGATTAAATTCCCATGATATGGGATGCGAGTCTCAGTTGCTTGCAGATGTGGCATTGCCTTGTATTAAAGAAATTGCACAAGATCACTCTTTGAGTTGGGAGGGACATCTCACCTCCTCGATTAACCTTTGCGACTTTCTAGCCAAAAATTGACTTTATCGACTCTTCATGTTTGACCCATGAAATTCCACCGACCCATTGTCTCCTTATCATATCTATTGGGGCTTTGGGAGGTGTCGATCTTTCAATACGTGAGCCATGTCTGAGATATTTTCGATGGCTCCGTTTGGCTCTATGGAGACATGACTTTCCACTCTGACAGTTAGGAAGGTAACCCTTATCTCTTAGGTTAACACTCCGTTGCTTCTTGAGTTAATTCAAGGGTGATCCATCATACAAAACCACAGACAAAGGACATCCCACATTAAGTAACATATTACTAGACAAGCGCACTTTCTATCCTATCTTATATCTTTTAGGGCACACTTTAAACCTTGGCTCTGATACCACTTAATTATCGTGCCCCAACCCCCGCCTAGGTGGAAGAGGAATGCAAGCCGCAGGCGAGACCTCTTTAACCTATTTTACCGACGTGGTAGACGTAACATGTAATTAATTCATAATCACAAATACATATAAAACGACCAACGTTGTGGTGTTCATAATGTCACACAAATATCCCGAGTCTGACTGACCTCCATATACAAAAAAAAAACTTTACATGTACATATACAAAAATGAAGTGAGCCTATGGATGTTGTATCTATTCTTTGTGTTAGCCCTCATTATTTCTCATCATTTGGGATGTACTCTTCGGTGGATGAAGCCGCGTCTTAGCTTATAGGCTTTAGTGGGGCTAATATAACATATATGACCACCAGTAAGTTGATCCTCAAAGAACGATATACAATTTAAAAAAAAATTGTCTATTTGCACAATGTTATTCATATATCATTATACTTGTATATTATACCATTTACTAGGTTCTCCTCTCCATCGTCATAATACATAATACTTACTACCATATCATTATAGCTCTATCGCATTTTTTTATCATCTTATATCTTATGCATGCATATTCGAAGTGGATAGCAGGTATAATCTATATGTACTGAAGGAATTACTATCAGCGTACAAGACGGTGATCTCTACTCTGTATGACCCCGAATGGTATTATAATGATCGAACTGGGATATATGTCATCGACCAAATGAAACTTTGATATACATAAATTGTATGTTCACGACAAGCGTATCCCTACTAAAATACATGCCTATCTATCCACTCTACCTGGTGACATATGTCACGAACAATCAAACTTATTACATTTTTTTCATTCATGTTCAAACTATCGCGTCGTATACATGGATAATGTCAATCACATGTATCCACATGAGATACTTTTAGACAATATTCCTTTATACATATACTTTAACTGTTACTTTTATCATAACTTGTATGATCATGTTCTCATTATTGCTCGTATTTATATTCATGTAATCATATTTCATTTATTCACTTGAATCTCGTTATACCAAGCTTCACCTAAGCGAGAGGAAGCTCACTTTAGACGAATTTAAGTCTGATGAGATTCTGAATTTGAATACTTATTTCAAGGAGATTTGTTCTTCTAAGTCTAATATACCTAAATTTGAATCCTCAATTTTGATGGAGTGATGGCCAAGTTATGGCCTAACACTAAAGTTATTACCAACACAGAGACCAAAACACACTTCAGCAGAGCTTCACTTTGACGAATTTTATGTGTCCAATAGGGTCCAAATTTTAATACACTTATTTCAAGGAGATTAATTTTCCTAGAATTCTAGTATACCCAGAAATTTGAATCACTCAATTTGGATGAGTGATTGCCAAGTTATGGCCTAAACGCTAAAGCTATACCAAAACATACGGCTGCCTTAAACTAAGCTTCATTTTAGCCAGAATTTTACAGTTGATGATGTCAAATTTGAATATACTTATTTCAAGGAGATTTTTTCTCCTAGAAGTCTAGTTTACCCAAAAATTTGAATCATTCAATTTGGATGAGTGATAGCCAAGCTATGGTCAAGATAAAAAAAAGTGGGTTTTGGAAAAATTTTGACAGCATCTCCCCTAAAACCCCAACATTTTGTTTATGTCAACATTCCTCAATTGAGGACCAAAACCAACTCAAACAACCATAAAACTGAGTTAAGACCAACAACCATCATTATTATACAAAGTTAGGGTTTTTCTCAAACCCAACCATCATAAAAAAGGGTTTTAGGTTTAGTTTCCATACTTTAAATCTCTTATGATCTCTTTCTTTCTTCTGCTTTGTAGCCTTCTTGATCACATAAACCCTTGATTACACATGGAGTAAATTCAAACCATAGTTTCCTTCCCTCTCCTCCCACGTGTCTACCTCTCAAAAACCCAAAGGAGAAATGTCTCATTTATAAGACCAATATTTGGTCTTATCCCCATCATTCACAAGGCCATGTTTGGTAAAACCCATTTTTGCATTCTTTTCCCATTTTTGAATTTAAAGTCCTCCCTTTCTCTTTCATTAACACTTCAACTTATCAATATTTCTATATTGGCATATATAAACTTATTATCATATGACCTTTAGGTCTGGTTAATAAATTACTAATTTACCCTTGGCTCTTTGATTAATCTCGGAGTTTTATATCATTTCACCTTTAGCCATATTAATTTTAAACAAATTCAAAATTAACTTATATTATACCCTAAACATATTATAAAACTATCGGGGTATAATTTTGGGTGTTACAAATTATCACCAAGCAAGTCAATCAAAAGCAAGTAAAGACAACTTGGTTCTCCGACCAGTTCTGGCATATAGGATGCCCATAGACGATCCACACATATGGTCATCGCGGGTTACCTGAGCATGCCACCACCAGAGGCATAGAACAGCCCGATTATTAAAATTTGTCCAAATCTAGGTCGAATCCAAGCCAAAACTAGGCCACAAACATGCCATACTCAAGCGCTCCAGACCCCCATATGGCATGGGGCGACCTGAACCTCAGGTCCAGGAATCGGTATGAAGTGGCAAATGACTAGTCGAAATCTAGACACAAAGCGATAAACTGACCTTAAGGCTGCGGTAGTCTCGGGAAGTGGACCATAACTCGGCCTGTAGGGTCAATTCTAGTGATTCAAAGCCTAACACATCAAGTTCACAAATGCAACTGAATTTATATAAAGGACATGAGTCAGAATTCCCTCAGATTTCCTAACCCGAGAGCGGTGCTAAAATCCAATCGGTCACGAAGGATCAAAAATGAGAATATGTTCCCATATTTTAAGCAGCCATATGGTGAAGAATTCTTCCAAAGTAGACTGAATCCTTACCTCTTGGAGCATGGCCTCGTCGAGATATCTGGACTTTGCTTCTTGGTCGATGATTGGAGCCGTTGGAGCATGACTTCCTTTTCTTCCTCTTTCTCTCTCCTTTCTTCTTCTTCTTCTTCTCTCTCTTTCTTTCTTTCCTTTCTCTCCCCTTTTTTTTCCTTCCCTTTCCTTTCTGTTTCTCCTCTACGAACTGGTTGTGACCTCCTATTTTATACACAAATCCAACTACATGCATGTTGACACATGGCTTGCCATGTGTCCCTACATCACATGCATGTGTTTTATGGCTAGCGCAATAAACTCCTATCTTGCCAGTGACATGGCCCCAGCCATGTGTCACTCATATTTGCCATGTGTCCACTATCTGGTATTTTGACACATGGCTTGCCATGTGTCACTCACCTGGCTTGCCATGAGTCACTCGACACTCATTGCCTCAAAAAACGTGAAATTCCAACTATCTCGGAATTCAACGAAATTCGTCTAGGTAACTAGATTTCGTGTGACGGATCCAATGGTGAGGTCCGTTTTGCCACTTGAAATCTAGAAGATTTCTAGGTTTTCAACCTGTACTGTATCGACAAATCACTGTTTTGCCCTTTTTAGAAAAATTCAATTTTTCCTAGGTTTTACATTCTTTCCCCCTAAAATAATTTCGTCCCGAAATTCACACACTATTGCAAGCATATGCAATAGTCATTTTATTATTAAATGACTAAACAATGTACCTTCATTCTCAAATAAGAAAGGATAAGTGGCACGCATCTTGTCCTGTGTTTCTATGTTTTGCTCTCCATATTGCGATATTTGCGGCTTGCAACCAGTAGCCTCACGATCTTGAGTCGTAAAAACCTTGTCTTTAGCGTTATCGTGATACGTCTTGGTCTCTCCTCCCAAGGTTCCATACGCATCGACAACGGGCTCCTCGATCCACTACATGGAGTTAGATCTAGAGTGCTTCAGGAGCAAGGAGACATGGAACTCGCATGAACACCAGATAAACACAGCGTGCCTGGCCGTCTGTGATTGTATCCACCTCGAGCACCTCAGAAAGGCTGTATACCCTCAATAATAGCTTTCCTGAAACATCGGGCCTGACCACTCCTCTCTTAGGCATCACTTTTAGAATGGGTGATCACCTCAAACTGGAAGGAGTTCTTCAGTGCATCGTTGGCTCTTCTACTCATTTCTGAATGATGAGAAGACGCTTTCATATCAGATCTGCACACTTCTATAGGTGTCCTCCACAAATCATGTTTAATGGAGGTTTCTCTCATATATTTTTCTTCCCTTTCCTTTTTGTTTCTCCTCTAGAAATGGTTGTGACCTCCCATTTATACACAAATCTATTCTACTTGTTTTTGACCATGGCTTGCCATGTGTCCTACATGTTTTTGACATATGGCTTGCCATGTGCCACCCAGACACTCATTCCTCTATGATAACAAATTAGACTATCTTGGAATTCAACAAGTGCTGGGTAACTAGATTTATTGACAAATCCGGTGAAGTCGTTTCATCATTTAAGATCTATAAGATTTATAGGTTTCAACATGTGCTGTTTACAAATCCTTTGACTTGGCATGGATCAGACAGTTGAGCAGTCTTGTGGTTGAATCTGGGGTTGTTCTATGCTCGGGTGGTGGCATGTTTGTGTAGTCTGTGATGGCTGTATGTGGGGACTGCTTTGTGGGCATCTCTTATGCCACAATTGGTCATGAGAACAAGTTTAATACTTTCTTTTGATTGACTTACTTGGTGATACTTATTGATTGAATGTTTATCGTAATATGTTCTGATGGATAAGCCCTTTTTACAAATTATATGCTTTTGATATAATTTTCGTATGGCATCATTACATATGTGACACGAAATTTACTTGCAATGGCATAATGCATTGCATATGCTGAACATCGCATTCATGGTATAAATGCATAGATGTAGCTCACACGCCATCCTTGGTGGTTAATGGTAGGCTCGATATATTGAATAAAGATTTGGTAGTTTTGTCGCATGGTATGAAATTGTGCCATCACACACCATCCTTGGTGGTTGATGAGTGGAATCGATCGTTGAGCGAAGAAGAATTGGCGGGTTCAACATTCATAGAGCGGGGAAAACTTGTGTCAGTAGTAGCGGCGGGGATAGATACCCCCTCGGTGAAAGCTGGTGCTTTGATTATGTGGGTCTGACGGTGACAGCGTAAAGTGTGGGATGGCGTGTGAAGCCTACAGTGAGATCCCGAAAATTCGCTGCAAAAAGACACATGTTTGTTAATAAATGATCGTTGGAAGTGAAACATCGATAAGTTTTCATTCTAAAGAAAACAGTTTGTTTCAAAGTAATCATTGGATGAAATCATGGATGATGGATGTTATCACACATTGGCTATGCCGTTGTGTGGTGGTGGAGGATATGAACTGGAGTTAGTGTTGGTTGAGAGACCTGTTCTCATTTCGCTGAACGTAGCTGATATTCCGACAAATTTGCTCATTCTATTTGAGATGTTGATATATCTCAGTATCTTATGTATATCTGACATATATATATATATATGTAATATGTAGCTCTTCTATCTTTATGTATGTATGTAATATGGGTATCAGATGATTCATCAGATAAAAGTGGATGATAAACAGCTTTCAGTGGTTGACTCTCACAGTGTTTCTTGCTTTGTTGAAGCATTGGTTGGATGATGTTGGGCAGACTCTTATTTGAGACGAGAGGTTGAGAGAAGAATCAACTATGTTTGTTATAATTCTTTTTGTAAAACTTTGGGAAAGAAGCTGGTTTTAGCATATACATACTGTATGTAATGGAGTTTAATTAAACTCATGATGTATGTTTTGAAAATAACATAAAAGTTTATTGAATGTGGCTAAACGGATCTGCGATAAATGGGATTGGGCAGTGTGTATCGAGACACGATATCCATAGGAGAATTTTAGCACATATTAGCGACTTGGTGTCGAGGTGTAGGTATGTAATTACCTAAGACTGGTAGATAGATCTAATTAATGGGATTGGAAACTGACATGGGTGCTGATATAGACGATATCCACGGGTTGACAATTCTGGTCGTGGACCCTTGGGTTTGGTGTCGAGCTTGGTATAGTCGATCACGGTGTATACCACTTTAAAATGTTTTCGTAAGGGTGAGTCACGCGGGTAAGAACTCCTACGAGAAGGCTATTCCCCCTAAATGCACATGCAATGTTCACTTGGACACAACATTCCAATATAATGATGCAATTCTAATGGAATACTACATGTCATGCCATGAAATGAGATGAGACTCATAATGCATGAAAAATCGAGTCATCCGCAAAACTCGTCACACACGTCGCGTAGCCCAGTGTGATAACATCTATCGTCGATGGATTTATCCAATGATCACTTTGAAACAAAATCAAGTTTTTTAAATCAAACGCCAAGTATTTACTTTTCAAGGATCATTTTATTAACAAAACATTTGTCTTTTTGGGTAGCGAATTTTCGGGGTCTCATTGCAAGCTTCACACGCCTTCCTACACTTTCACTAGCTTTCACCATTGGACACATATAACATAACCAAAAAATACCGGAACTTGCACGAGGTATATATCACGCTTGCTACTACGGAGCATAAGTTTTCATGTGCTCTGCCGAGCGATTGGAACTTCCGGTAAACCGTTCCAACATATTGAGCCCACTCATCAACCACCAAGAATGGTGTGTGATGGCATCATTTCATACTCTGCAAACAATTGAACTCCGCTGAACTTCGTTCAACATATCGAGCCCACTCATCAACCACCAAGGATGGTGTGTGATGGCACCATGCACTTAATCCCATGAATGTGATGTCTCAGTGCATATGCAATGCATTATGCCATTACAAGTCAATTTTCTGTCACATATGTAATGCATGTCATATGGACAATTTATCATGTATCATGGACAATTATATCAAAAGCATATAATTTCCAAATAGGTTCCATCTCGATGTTGGTATATTGTATAATCAACATTCGATAAGCAATTATCGCGAGCAAAGTCCAATCAAAAGCAAGTAAAGACAACTTGGCTCTCACGACCAATTGTAGCATAAGAGATGCCCACAAAGCAATCCACACATACAGCCATCACAAGCTACACAAACTGCCACCACCTAGGCATAGAACAACCCTAGATTCAGCCTCAAGACCGTCCAAATCTCAGTTGAATCCAAGGCAAAACCAAGCCATAAACATGTCATACTCAGGCCACACATTCGGCCCCACACGACCACGAGACAGTCCTAAACCTTAGTCCAAAATTTCAATCCCATAAATAGTATGAAATCAACCTCGACAACCAGTCCCGAAATCCAGACACAAACTAATAAACAGCCTAAGCTGCGGCAGTCCCGGGAAATGGACTATAACTCAACCTGTAGAGGCCCAATTCGAGTGATTCAAAAGCCTAACATCAAGTTCATAGATGGAGCTACAATTTCTATGAAGGATCCGAGTCCAATTCTCTCTGTTTCCCAATCAAAAACTAGTGCGAAAATCTAGCCAGCGCGTAGGATCAAAACAAGGCAGCATTCCCATATTTTAAAAACAACCCCTTATGGTGGAAAATAAACCAAAAGAGGAAGAATCTCTACCTCTTGGAACGTAGCCCTCGTCTAATATACGAACTTTACTTCTTGATCCAATGAGTTCTGATCGTTGAAACGCTGACTTCCTTTTCTCCCTCTTTCTCTCTCCCTTTCTTCTCATTCTCTCTTTCTTTCTTTCCTTTATGTCCCCTTTTTTTTCCTTCCCTTTCCTTTATTTTTCTCCTCTACGAACTACTTGTGACCTCCCATTTTATACACAAATCCAACTACATGCATGTTGACACATGGCTTGTCATGTCACTCACATGGATTGCCATGTGTCACTCACATGGCTTGCCATGTGTCCTACATGCAGGTATTTTGACACATGGCTTGCCATGTGTCACCCGACACTCATTGTCTCGAATAACGTGAAATTCCGACTATCTCAAAATTCAACAAAATTCGCCTTGGTAACTAGATTTCACGTGACGAATCCAATTATGATGTCCATTTTGTCATTTGAGATCTAGAAGATTTCTAGGTTTTCAACATGTATTGTATCTACAAATCACTGTTTTGCCCTTTTTAAGAAAAATTTAATTTTTCCCGGGTTTTACATTGAACTCCTCTTGTCATTGTGTTAATTGCTTCCTATTTTCTAACAAGCTACATAAGACTCGGTCCATTTTCTTTCTTTGTATTTTGTTTGTATTGTTTTTTATGATGCTTTTTCAATTGGAACTGGGCTGGACCGTGCTTGAATTGTTGGGCCTATATTTGGGGGATGTCATCAAGGGCCCAGCACTAGTACTAGGCCTGCTTCTTAATCCCTTCTTAAGCCTAGCATTTGGGCTCGTTTTATGGGCCTGCGCGCCTATTATTTTAAACCCCATCAGTTACCCCCCGAGCTTTTGGCTAAAGCAAGCGTAGGCAAGGGCTGTATTGCTTCTGACATTGACTTTTTTCTAATATATTGGGATTTGTTGATTAATATTGTTTCACCTAATTGAGATGCTTGGTTCCTGGTCTGTCTGAGTTGTTTAGCCCCAAAACTGAGCTACTAGGCTCTAAGGCTATTGTGCCTTTTTGAGCAATTAGGTTTCGAAAAACTAAGCTACTGGGCTCCTGGGCGACAAGGTTGTCTTTGAGGCTATTATTAAACTCACACCAAATTGAGCTACGGGGCTGCGTGGGCACTAAGAAGGAATTTTGATGCTGACCAGGCTTAGATGGGGTGTCAAGCGAGGGTGTCACACTTTGGGACTAGGACTCTTTAACCTTTTCTTTCTCAGAGTTGACACCTGTACCTATTTTCTCATTCATATGCACAATTTCTATAATAACAAAAATTCTTTTACATATACATTATACATACCACCATAGTGGTATTCATGTTCTACTGCGAGGTCCCATTACTTCTCAATATACAAAGCTTATACCTATTCCAAAAATACAAAGATTGCGGAAGCAATGAGGTGAGCACCTATCTACAAAAATTTGGCACGCTGCCTTGCATGTGGAATGTCACCGTCTCTATCCTTGTCTTACGCTACGTACCTGCAGTTCAAAACCGTGCTAAGCACTACGCTTAATTAGGAAACATATACGAGGGAATGACCGATAGCGCTATGATCGTCTCAACAAATACACTTATCTTATCATTTTCATATAACATACACTTCTATCATGTGACGTTTGACATATAACCTTTCATATCATTTATTTCTTATTCTAGTACTTATCATTTGATCTATTATCTCTCTAATGGTTCATATTATATCATATTACGTGTGTATCATATTCGTATACATATATTACTTTGGTTATATACTATACCATTTGTTATGTTCTATTTTCAATATCTTGTTATCATGTCACATCATGTCGATGTCTCTTTATTTTCATATCTTTGTATTCATGTCTTTACATTTCATGTCTTGTTCATGTACTATTTTCATATCTTGTTTTCCTATTATACTTTTTCATACTCTCTTTCATGTCCTGTACTTGTTCATATACTTTTCGTGTACTGTACTTTGTACTTTCCATATACTGTATTCATATTAACTTTTCATATCATTTTACATTCTTATACATTTTCATATATCATGTCGGATCGTATAATCTCATGTTACAAAACTTATCATCACATAGCAGTGCTATGCTTCTCAAATCATATCATATCTTTTCACATGTCATATTCAAATCATTTGTTTATGTTTCGTATGCGCAAACCTTAGAAGTGAATGAAACTATAAGGGCGAAGGCGGCCCGTACTCAGCATGCAACAGTGGTTTATAAGGGCGAAGAAGCGGCTGTTATCATTATGCGAGACAATGACCATCTATAAGGAGCCCGAGGCGCTGTATTAAACAAAGGCCAGTCGTATGTTGTAGACTTGTTTTTCCCTAATAAGCATGCCCATCTATCCCTCTACCAGGTTCTAAGCAGACAATCCATTTTATTACATTTTCTATACATATCTCATCTACATGAATAACTATTGTTATCATGTATCTTTGATGAGATATACACTAATATTATTTCGTCACGTAATACCTTCACATATTTCTTAACCGTATTGTTGTTCTCATATTTCTTTACAATACGTATATTCATATCTTTTTCTATCATTTAGTTTTTGTCTTACGTATCCATATATGTAATCCTATCATATATCATGGTTTATCCTATGCACTCTTGTATTCATATATTCATTTTTTCTATTCATATCCCTTTATATCATTTGCCATCCCATATCCTTTATGCGTTTCTATCATGAGTTTAGCTATTCATGTACTTTCTATATTTCTATCATGTATGCTTTGCTCATTCATGTGTTCCTATATCATGTTCCATCTATTCGTTTATGTATGCTAATCATATATTCATATCATATACTCTTATATTCATATCATGTCATCTACTTGTAACATCTTATATCTTGTTAACTTATATCTTCATGTACTTTATCAGACTATCATATCTTATGACATATACCTATACATTCCTATACTTGTACATTTTTCTTGTACTTTATCATACTGTCCTATCTCCCGTAGGAGTACAGAACAGAGACTCTTCCTTTGATACCTGTAGGTACTTTTCTTATCTATACTCCTTTACATATCAAATCTACATCCTTTCTTACCATGTATTCCAATTAACTTTAACCAAGTGATTAGTACACTTGGTACAACAACTCAATTTTCAGAAAAGATGTGGGCACCAAATGCCATTAAATATCATATGTTTAGATTCTAGACTCAATTAGCTTTCCATAGAGTCCAAGAACACCCAAAAAGGAGTCCTAACGAAGGAGTTATGCAAATTGCAAGCCATTAAGAAATCAGCAACTTGCAGCACTTGCTGTAGTAGCAACAGCCACTGGTTTTTTGTCATTTTCGGACTTATTATAAGCTCAATATTGTATCAAGCTATATATGGATGGATTCTAGACTCAAAGGGCTTTCCATAGAGTCCAAGAACACCCAAAACGGAGTTCGGACGAAGGAGTTATGGCCGTCCGAAGTTGGAGGTTTGAAAGTGTGCAGGGGCTACGCAATTGCGTGGAAACCCACGCAATAGCGTACCCGAGGATGCAGGGGCTACGCAATTGCGTGGAAACCCACACAATTGTGTGCCAGAGGTTACAAATTTGAGGCCCGTACGCCCAATGGCGTGGCTTCACCGACGTGCCAGAGAGCTCCTTGGCAGCTCCGGTACACGCCAATTTTGACCCAAAACCATCCCGGAACAGCCCTTGTCCGCATTTAATATCCTCCAAGGTGAGGCCCTGAGAACATGCCATAAACACGGCTGCTTTAATGCCAAAAACATGGCATAAAACCATCCCAAAGCCCGGTCTAAAAACCGACCAAACATCATAACTATGCCAAGTTGGGGTTTCATTAAACCGATCCATCAAGAAGGGGTTAGGGTTAGGTTTCTACAAGAATCCATACAGCAAACATGTATCCCTTACATTTAGACAAATTCCATACTTGGATACTTACATCCAAGGTAATTCCATACTGATGTTAGATTCCATACCAAAGTCCACCATTAAAAAACAAAAACATAAATTAAGGGGATTCAGCTGCTTATATTAATGATAAGGTTAAGAACCATATTCCTAACTAAACCCTAGATTTGAAAACCATAGAAATCCTAAAAATCCCTTTACTTAGTTCCATACCGAAAACCATACTAATTCCATACAAAACTAGACTTCCATACCAAAAATCATAGAAATCCTTACCTTTTCTTGGCCTCTTCTTCTTCTTCTTCTTCTTCTTCTTCTTCTTCTTCTTCTTTTTCTCCTCTTCCTTTCTCTCTTCTTCTTTCCCAACCGTATGAGCTCTCTTTTGGAGACCAAAAAATGAGATATTTTTTGTCTCCCCTCCTTTTTATACTTCATTTCCCTTTTATTTGCACATAAGTCCTCCCACTCTTTATTATTTTCACTTCAATATATGTTAATTCCACTTTGGCCTCTAATCTTCTTAAATTATGACCCTTGGGTCCTAAATTGGTGAATGACCAATTTACCCTTTTCTTTTGTAGAAATTTCGGGTTTTTGCTATTTTATTTTTAGCATTATTTTATTCCAAAAAAATATACCTTTACTTTTATTATACCCTAAACATGTCCAGCGCTGGGGCTATATTGGGGGATATTCTGACATTCCTGTACTATTAAGCTCTAAAAACTAAGCTACGAGGCTCCACAGGCAGAGGCCTCACGAGCTGGTCGCTACTGGCTGGCTGCGGGGCTGGCGCAGGTGCTAAGGCCTTTACGAGATGTTAAGCTCGCAAGGCGAGCTACGAGGGCTCTGGCGCTAAGGCCTTCTTTGTTTGTTGAGCTCACACAAACTAAGTCACGGGGCTCGTGGGCCTTCAGGCCTTCCTTAGGCATTAGCTCACAAAAACTAAACTCTTGGGCTCCCCACAGTCTTTGAGGCTTTCCTAAGTTGTTGAGCTCTGCAAACTAAGCTACAGGGCTCCTAGGCGTTGAGGCCTTCCTGAGCTATTAAGTTCTACAAAGCGATGCTGCGGGATCCTGGCGTTAAGGCTTTCTGGTGGTTGAGCTATAGCGAAACTCTGAGACTCCCCAGGCAGGCCTTCCCCAGTATTAGCTGCGTAGGCGAGCCTCTTGGGCTCCACAGGCACTAAGGCCTTCTGGTGTTCGCCTCACACTAAGCCCCCGGCCTAAAGGGCTCCTGGCGCTGAGGCCTTCTGTTTGTCGCTCACCTGGCCAGCTCTGCCCAGGCCACAGGCGCGAGGCCTTGAGCCTGTCGCTCTGCAAACTGGCACTGACCGTGGGCGCCCAGGCCTTCACGAGATGTTAGCTCTAAAAGCTAGCTGTTGGGGCTCTGGCGCTGAGGCAACTACGACATTAGCTGCAGGCGGGCTAATGGGCTCTTGGGCGTTAAGGCCTTCCTGAGCTATTAAGCTCTGCAAACTGAGCTACTATGCTCCTAGGCGCTAAGGCCTTCCTGAGCTGTTGAGCTCTTCAAACTGAGCTACGGCGTGGGCGCTAAGGCCTTCCTAAGCTTAAGCTCTGAAAACTGAGCTACTAGGCTCCTGGGCGCTGAGGCTTTCCTAAGATGTTGAGCTCTACAGAGCGAGGCTATAGGACTCTTGAGCCACCAGGCCTTCTGAGCTATTCGCTCTGGCTGAGACTCTTTTGGGCTCCCGGGCGTTGAAACTCACTGGCTGTGTTTCACAATAGTTGTTTCTGAGGGCTCCACTGGCGAGGCCTTCTACGGTGATAAGCTCTGCTGGCGAATCTTAGATACGGGTCTTCAGGCCTCTAATTTATTAAGCTCTGGCCCAGGCTACATGGCTCCTAAAGCGTTGGGACCTTTACGAGCTAAGTAAGCTTTGCAAGGCGAGCTCCTGGGCTCCTAGGTCTTGAGGCCTTCTTGAGCTGTTAAGCTCTGCAAACTAAGTTATGTTTCCGTGGGCGCCACTAAGGCCTTCACCAAATTTGTTAAGCTCTGTTGATCTTGGGCTCTGGCGGTAAGGCCTTCTGTTTGTTGAGCTCACGCAAACTAAGTTCACAGGCTCGTGGGAGCTAAGACCTTCTGGAAGCTAAGCTCACAAGCGGAGCTCTGAGGCTCTGGCGCTGAGGCCTTCTGGTTGTTGAGCTCTGCAAGCGGTGCGAGGCTCGTGGCGCCCAGGCCTTCTGAGCTTTAAGCTCTAAAGCCCCGAATTCTGAGGCTCCTAGGCGCTAAAGCCTTCCCAAGTGCATTAAGCTCTAGAAACTAATTCTTTGGGCTCCTGGGCCTTGGGCCTTCTTGGCGGGTGCGCTGTAAGGCCCAGGCTCTGAGGGCTCCTTGGCGCTAAGGCCTTCCTGAGCTATTAAGCTTTGCAAACTGAGTTATTGGGCTCCTGGGCGCTAAGGCCTTCTTGAGCTATTGAGTTCTGGCTGAGGCTGAGCTCTCAGTGGGCCTAAGGCCTTCTACCGAGATGTTCAGAAAACTAATCTCTTTGGGCTCTGGGCGCCTGAGCCTTCACGGTGACTAAGCTGCAAGGCGAAACTCTTTGGGCTCTTGGTAGTGAGGCCTTCTGAGCTATTAAGCTGCAAGCGAGCTCTTGGGCTCCTGGGCGTTGAGGCCTTAGGCCCAATTAAGCACCTGGCCCGAAACTCTGCCGCGGAAGCTCTTGGGCTGAATTCATGAAATTTGTTAGAGCTCTGTAATGAGCCTCTGAGGGCTCTTGGCGTAAGGCCTTCTAAGATAAAGCTCTCTGAGCTTAGCTATTGGGCTCTGGTCGCGGGCCTTCTGGCGGATTAGGCTTGAAAGCGAGCTAATGGGCTCTTGGGCTCTAGCTGTCTGTTAAATACGTAGCCAGAGCTCTTGCAGACTCTTGGCGTAAGGCCTTACGGGGCTATCAAGCTCTTGGTAGCCCGAGCCTCTTGGGCTCTCACAGGCGTGAAGGCCTTCATGAAATTTGTTGAGCTGCGCAGGCGAGGTGGGGCTCTGGGCGCTAAGGCCTTCATGAGCTCTTGACTCAGAGGCGGGCATCTACCAGCTGCAGGCACTAAAACCTTCTTTGGCTTTGTCGCTCTGGCTTGGCATTTATTAGGCTCTGGTCTTTGAACCTTCTAAAATTTGTTAGGCTTTTAAAAGCGGTATTGGGCTCACAGGGCTGGAGCCTTCTGGCTGTTAAGCTCCCAAATTGAGCTATTTATTGAGCTCTCTTGGGCTCACAGGCGTTGAGGCCCAGCTACGATCTGTTAAGCTCACGCAAAGCGAAGCCTCACCCAGGCTCATGGGCGATTGAGGCTTTCTGGTGTTGACTCTGAAATGAGCTCGCGGGCTCTGTGAGGCCTTCCCGATATCAGTCACGGAGTTCCATGCGGTTCTTATTTGTATTGGGGTGATCTATGGGGTCTTTTTATTCCATTGAACATTTCGTCATGGCATTGAACTTTGTGTCGGAAGGAGGTGTGCAGCACCGGCTAGGTGAACGAGAGTTCAGTTTGTTACGGGCGTCCATAGAGATTGGAGTTCGGCCCTTTCTTTTGCTTCCTTCATATGCTGAGCTCTTCTTTGGATGTCCCGAACCTCTGCTCCGCGACCGCTCCTCGTCTTCTCTTGATAAAGGATGGGTCCGTCGTCTCTGTTCACCTCGCCACTCTCATCATTGATCCTCTCCGGGGTTTGTAAAGTCATCTTGCTGGCTTAGCTAGTTTCTCGCCTCCATCACAGCCTGAAGGAGGATCAGTGTTGTTCTTCAAGTAATAGTGTTTTGCCTTCTCGGGCTGTCGTACCTCTGGGGCGTTGTATTTGTTTGGTGAGTTGCTCGAGTCTCTCGGCCAAACGACAGTTGTGAGACCGGGCGCCTCCATCTGTTGGTGGTGGCTTGTAAGGTTTCTAGTTCGCCTTGGGAGGTGGGTATCTCACACGTCGCCTTCTTTGGTCTTGCATCCTTGGGGTGGCATGGCTCCCCCATTTGTGTTCAGAGTCGATACCATCGGAGTCAAGAGGTTAGCTTTATTTGTAAAGGTGTCGTTCCCACGGAAAGGCGCTAAAGCGATGATGCTTTTCAAGCGGGCTGAAATTTAGACATGGCAGATTCTTGGGCCTATATTTGGGGGATGTCATCAGGGTTAAGGGCTGCTATGTGAAAATCCTTCTTAAGCCCTGCATTTGGGCTCGTGTTCTGGGCCTGCGCACCTATTATTTTAAACCCCATCAGTTTTGTTTCTCGCCTTCGGTGTTATTTCAATTATATTGCTCTATACTAACAAACCCTTCAACAACATGAAATCATAATAAATAAGAATTCCAAAACACCTCGTCTTAAAGTTCTGAAAAATTGGTTGTGTCGAAAAACTTGACACACGGGACTTACGGAATATATCCAAGCTAGGCCTCGAGCATTAGACCAAACAAAGTATACATAGCTAAAAGTATTAATTACACACGAAATGATAAATACACCTATACTTGCTGAAGTTATTTGCGCTAAATTCTTCTATACAACAATGTCACCAATTCTGTAGTTTCTAAGCGACATCAGAATATCATTCGTTCCTTTGGTGATTCCTGAGAGCACGCAACTCCTAATCTAAGTATAGAATTGCCGCGACCCAGTGGCTTCCTCCTTCTCCTCTAAGAGTGCCGTGCATGATCACAATCATTGCCCTTACACTTTGGCTCCATGTCCTGAGCTTGGGTGATGCGAGGTCTCATTGAACATGTCATCATCAGTGGGATTTTTCCCAGTGAACATTTCAACAAAATTATCCCATAGCTACATCCTTGTGTGGCGGCACTTCCCATGCCGTACTCACGTATTCCAACCATAACATATGTCATATGAAGGTGTTGCAATCACGTATGTTTAACTGAACAAAAGGAAAGGTTCATTGACTGGGCCGACATATCCAATGGTTCCTTTTAGTACGACTAAAGATTAGTGCGATCACGAGAATTTTCATTCTTTGGGATGATCAGAGGAACCTTGCTAGAACAAAATCACCCACATGAGCATTCACCGTCCAGCGTCTAAAAAGATTGTTGCTCTATTTTACCTCTGTCATATGATTGGATCTTGGCATTGGTGTGAAGATAATCGAGCGAGAACCCATCAATTCACATATTCAATCGTGAAGAAGGTTTAGACTCCTCTGCTTTCAGTGCATTTGCCTACTTAGCGATTGATGCGGCAAGTCTAGGGCTCCCATTGCGACATGTATTCATAAAAGCCGGGCTTTTAACTTGAATTCATTACCGTGAAAATCAACACTTGAGAAAGCAGTTACGATCTTGACAAGATCCTATGTTTCTCAAAGCTTTCGCACTCTGTGATGAAACTCTTAGAAGCTCCTCCGTTCTCATTCTCAAGGTTGAATAGCTTCACTGCAATGACTGTTTCGTCGAGATGAAGAATTCCTTTGTATACTGAGCCAAAGCTTCTTGTACCCCATGAAGCACGGACACGCTTTATGGGTGACGTGTCTGTATGTCGAACACACGGATATTCGAACATGCAGACTCGTCGAACACACGGATATTTGAACATGCAGACTCGTCGAACACATGACATGGCGTGTCGTTGATCGATAAGAATAAAGGCTTGGTTTGGTAGGACACGTCGTTACAGCAGCTATCTTATATTTATGGTTTTTTTTTGGTAAAATTATGGGATAACATTCACACAAAGCACATTACTTGATCAGCCCTAATTCTTAAAAGCCATAATGTTTTGATTTATTTGGTCATTTCTTCACTTTTTAACGATCTGTCGGATATAGATAAATTATCGATGATCATTTTACAAAAATGTTGGTAAACAAAATTATATAAAAATTTGGTGAAAATTTTTTAAAAAGAATCTAAAAATGACAGAGTAAAAGCAAAAATGCATGTGTTAAAGACAATATTCGTTCACTTTATGAAGAGAAACAAGTTGAAACCACAAAGAGTTGAGGACTGGTTTTGTCCACTGCGATTTTAAACTACATCCAGGAGATCTCTAAGCTATAATGAAGATAAATCTAAAATGTAGGACATTAGAAAATAATTTTAACTCGATGGATATAGAATGCTACTAGAATTATAAGTCTTTCTCTTGATGAACTGAATTTGGAAGAAAATTTGTTTTATTTGATCCAAAAGGGAATATTAGTATTTAGTTTTAGTATTATTTATGTTAATCTTTGAATATTTGTAATAACAATGTTTGAACATTTGTTTTTTATTTATCTAAATTCTTTTTTAAGAATAATTATTTTATTATGTCATATACTTATCATATCCGTTTCCTAATTTTTTAAGAATTTGTCGCGTGCATATGTCATGAGTGTTGTATCCCGTGAGGTGTGTATGTCCAATGCTTCCTAGCATGCGATCACGTGGCTAAAGAATCATGTACTTTGAGCTCCCATGAAATGATGTAAATGGATCTGCTTTGACAAGATTCTAAGATTGGTGTCACTCACATCAGTGTCTCTTGAATTCGAGTATTGGATCGTGGGGCATTCACCCGGTTGAAGTGCGACCTGCGAAACGAGAAAACGACGGTGGTGTTAAGTCACCCCTCAGATGGAAAGAGTTAGTCTTTTTCAGTCTTGGAACAGAAGCGAAGCGATATCTGGGTTAAAGTCTCATGCCTTTTTGGTGACTTGTACCACTCTTTTTGTAAGGAGAAGAGGGATCCGCTCTTTTGGAGGTGGCTGATTTCTTTTATAATGTTGGGGAAGGTGGCTCTTATTTCGAGGAAAGGATGACTTATTCTTCCACTTTTCACGTCAGCTGCCTTCACGATAGAGCCAGGCACACTAAGAGAGCTTTCTATTCTATCGAGAAGCTGACAGAGTGGGCTCACCCGGATGGACTCATCGCTTGTAATGTGGAAGTCGGTTCGGCAACCGTTTAAAGTAGAGTTCCGTCGGGAGAAAATGAGCACTTGAGTTAGAAAAGGCGTCCGGGATATGAAATACAGGGCTCGGCCAAGATGTTGAGGGTGTTCCTAGGTCGGTGGTGTGCGGGACTGATCCTTGGGGTACCGGGCGGAGGGTTGGCGACGTTCTGCTAGGCGGTGGCAGGCAGTTTCCCACTGGGAGCTCTTGAGGTTGAACTGCCGGTTGGCTAGGGGCCCGGGCACAGGCCAGTACCTGATGCCCGCACTCTTCTTAGGGAAGAAGACCGTTCCGGTCGAGAGAAAAGAGGCCTAGGTCCCGGCAGATCATATCATAGAAGGCTTGATCTACCGTTAATGGCACTAATTTTCAGCTTAAATTTTTAACTTTTTATGCATGCATTAGATCTTTATTTGATAAATACACGTATCGATCCTGAATATAGAGCGGCTTCTCTTGGTGAGGTGAGGAGGATTGGATTTATCTTACTACAGATTATCCTCGTTTCTCGATCGGAGCAGAATAATTGGATATTGCTAAGGTCCTGGGCTACGGAATGAAGGATGATGGGTGTTCGGTTGGTCGGCGGCGCCTTCCTCAACCCGGGGAGTTGGACGAATTGCTGTGGCTTGACGGTCGAAAATGTCTCGGGGGGGTGTTTGGGTGGTTCTAAAAACTTGAATGGTTCGAGGACACCTCTGTGTTTCGGGGATCCACACAACCTCCCCCGATATCATCTCCATCCTTTACTATTTTTTTGGCCGTGGTAAACTGTTCGACCTCATCAACGTCTTTCCCTTTTCTTGGCAGTGGTGACGGTCGCCTTGCCTGTTTTTTTTTTTTTTTTTTTGTATTTCGGATGTTTATGAAGGCTAGTTTCTCATGTTGTATTATGATTTGTGGCAACAAGCATCGTATGTCTTCTTAGAACACCTTTTGGTATTGCAACAAATAAGTATGATTTTGATCCTTTTGTGCCCCTTGCGATTATGTGTGTGGATTTTTATATTTTTATCTAATTGAGGCTAATTTCTCATTACAAAATTTGTTAGAAGTAGGTTTAACGTCAGAGAAAAGGCCCATGGCTTGGCCTTCCTTATTCTCTGATGCTCTAGAGTCGCGAGCCGGTCGTGATGGTTGAGATCAGGCTGAACGATCGATCATCATTTGCATTAAATCGCATTTTGCATGCCTAGGCAGCAATATATATAGATAAGCATGATTAAGTCGTACCATTCCCTTCATGTTGTTTGGTTTTTCCTTAACTTCCCTCGGCGACAACTACGTGAATAGGCTAGCTACACCTTGCGTTAGGATTCGTGAGTCATCGTTGTAGACGTCGCCTCTTCCATTCTGGAGTAATATCGTCCTCCTTAGTAGTGTTAGTCAGCAGTACGTGTGGGTCCAGGTACATTGAAACTGGAAGAAGGGCGATGTGCCAACCATATTCGACACAGGGCAACTATTGCCAGAGCTAGAAACGTGCTCTTACCTAGGGATATGTTCGTTTCTCCTCTTCTTTCGATGCTTGCTTAGAATGGTGAGGGTGGAAGAAACTTCCACAGTGGTCGTCCGGAGGGCGCCCCAGTGGCATACGCAGCGGTCATTAGTCCACTGGCGATGGAGGAATTAAAGGCGTATTGCGAGGTGCTTGAGAACATCGACCTTTGGTTGATGGAGAGGGCAGACGAGTCCATGTTGGGTGGAGAACACAATGGTGTGTTTTCACGGGGGCGTCTAGCGACGGTGCAGCTTTCCCGTGCGGCCGCTAGTTAAACAGTTTTCATTTTACGGGCGCCTCGCGGCCTCGTCCATCGGCGTGATTCATATCCTAATAGGCAGGCTGCGTCTTTGGGCCATCTGTACCAACTTGGTGATCTCTCGTTGGTGGAGATTTTCGTCTATTACTTCCCGAGCATAGGGCCGGGGGACGAGATGTATCCATGTCGATTACGAGCCCTCGGATCCGGATTGTCAATGGGCTTCCAGACTCGCCTAAGACGGAGGCGAAAGGGGTGTTGCTAGTGAGGGGTCCCTGGGATGAGACCCCGGGTTCCCCTGGGCTGCCGTTTAATGTTAACCGGTCTCAGTCCTTCCCAGGTGTGTAGTCGGGCCGGATCTAGGTTATCAGTCTATACCTCAACGTTTGTTGTTTTATAACGCACTAACTATGGTGATTCATGTAGGGAAATCTTGGCGAGGAAGATTGGTAAATTGGGTGGAGAAATCGAGTTTTGAGAAGATCCGCCGACTCTTTGGGGTTTCTAAAGCGGGCGCCTTCTGAGTTAACTAACGCGGGAGAACATATCCAGCGTGAGGCATAACCGACTCCACATAACCTCCGGTCATTCGAATCCTTTCTTGGTGGGGCCGTTGTTGAAGAGACACTGCCGTTGTTGGAGCTGCGGTGTTTGGTTTCTCGCGGTCTGAGCTCCTGCAGAATCCGTTGGTCGGGCATCGGTCGAGTCTGAGGTGTTGGGGCTGCGTCCAGATCTGCTTCTTCGTAGGAGTTCTGTTCGTCCCCCCGCGTCGGTAGGGCCGGGGTCATCACGAGGCGCCCTTGCACGTGCAGGGTGCGGGACCCCGCCCGCGGTGTGGGATCGGAAGGAGGGCACCTTGGCGGCGAGAAAATGGCATTTAGGAATTAAAGGGGACTTTATGCCTTGGGTTCCCTGCAGATGCGAAAAGCCTCGAGTTTGGAAGAGGGCTGTGGGAGAGAATGACGAGGCTACTTGATCGTATCTTTGCGAGGCGGCGGGTGGTTTCCGGCGTGAGTCGGATCCACCTTTGTCCGGGTGTGGGACCGGGCTGCCGGCTCAGACGGTCGGCCCCGTCAGCGGAAGTTCGGGGGGGTTGGGGAGTGATCATCATCCTGCTCTCTGGTTCAGAGCCCGACAAGTGGAGCGAATGGGCCCGGCGATCATTCGAGAGTCGAACAAGGGTGATCCGGCTCCGCGAGCACTCCAAGTAATCCCGCCTTTAGATCAAGGCGAGGAGCAACCAAGCAAATCAAAGTACATGCGATTTGGGTACGCCCGACGGCCGGTCGGACAGGTGATAACCGAAACTACCCAGCCACTCCCCAGCGAGTGGAAGCCTCAGAGTGGAATGCTCAGGCATGGGGTGGAGGAGGTGAAGGATATCTTTGTATCGGTGGAGACCCTTTCATCTCGGAGCGTGCGCAGCCGATCTGGTGAATGGTGTACTTGGCGCATGCTCGGGTCTTGGGGCCAGTCGCGGGCATGGGCCCAACCAGCGAAGGTATTCGGTGACCATCCGCAGCCACACCCAGAAAGAGGATTTTCTACAGATCATTGATGACGGGATACAGGTCCAGCCATGACCGTCCAATCGGCCAAGGCACAGTAAGATAGGTAGTTAAGTCGGAATTGGTTTCATTGTTACATTGCTTTTCTTTTTTTAATTGCTATTACAAGAAAGAAGTTTCTTTGCGGGCGTGGCGGGTTGTTACTTGACATGGTTTGTAGCATCACGAGTTTGAGCTTCGGCTAAAGACGTCGACGGTTCGTTTATTTGTTCGACGAGGAATGGCGAGCAATGAGATCTCGAGCGCCTCACTAAAAGCCGGCGGCGTGTCGTCGCTGGCCGGAGGCTAGAGTCTGCTTTGAGAGCGCCGGGGCGAGTTGAGAGAGATCTGACTCTTAGGCCCAGGCGCGATAGCGGGTTGGCCCGGCGAGGGACGTTAATGCAGGGCGGAATGGGTCGGCTCTCGGGGTTGATGTGCCTTAGGCGCTGCGGAAGAGGCTCGCCGGAGGGCGGAGTCCAAACATGGGACCTTCAGGCGTTGAGTCGCTAACGAGGGGAGGCTTATAAGAAGCGGGGAATAAGAGAATGGTCGTTTAGTAGATGAAAAACTTGCCTTGGTCATAGAGCTCGGGGCTGTGAAGGATGAGTTTGTCGCATTCCAGGAGAAGGCTGTTGTTGACAGAGAAAAAATGGAGGCCAAGTTTGATTCCAACGGCGACACGCTGTTCAATTACGGCTATGGTTGTTTCATTTTCACGCACAACATTTGCAGGAGCAAGCCTCAGATCCCGATAAATCCCTCGGCCATGTCTAACGGCGGGGTTGAGGACGCCGTAGCAACTAGGGTTTGAACACTTTCATACTGTTCGGTGGTTGTATCAAACAATTTACTTCTTCTTTCTTTTGCTAACCTTGGTTATGTTTCAACGTTATGCTATCCGAGTTTGCTTTGATTTATGTTAAGTGCTTCCTTTGTTATCATTTTGTTAGGAATCATAGGCATCGGCGGGCCCGACAGGTCGATGTGAGCTGCGCCGCGGACACTATGAGTTGACCAAGTATATGTAATCCCCAGGCTAGAATTTAGACGAATCGATGGCTGCGCCGGGCTTTGTAATTTGACCCGATAGATGTGATCTAGGTTTTGGCCGACGGGTTAATGACGCACTTGAACGCACTGGCCCGACCGGCTATATGTGATCTAGAAGTTTGGCGAGGCCGGGTCGAGGGGGTGCGTGACTCTAACTTTCATGGTGACCCGATAGATGTGATCTGGGAATTTTGGGTCGAGACAAATGAAGAACTCGCCGCCAGGCTTTTGTCATTTGACCGACTAGATTTGATCTGAAATTTTACAGTAGTGATCGATGCTACTGTAGCGGTTTATCATTGACCCGGCTATATGTGATCCCCAAGGCATTTAGTACAGGCGGTCGATGAAGCTGCCATGCTTCGGACTTTGTAATTTGACCAGTTAGATGTGATTTAGGCTAAGTCGGGCAGGTTAGGGAACTGCGCCGCCCGGACTTTATAATTCGACCAGCTATATGTGTGATATATCTTGGTAGGCGAATCGGCCCCTGCAGCCCGGGTTTAATCATTTGACCCATTCGATGTGATCTAGAATTTGGGTGGCCGAAACGATCGGTGTTGCGCCGGACTTTGTCATTGACAAACTAGATGTGATCCTACCAGTTGGCGAGCGGAGTGATGACTCTCGTCGCCGGACTTCTGTTATTGCTATAGATGATCTAAGTGTGCGAGCAGAATCAGTGAATTCTTGTACTTCGGACTTTGTCATTGACCGATAGATGTGATGCAAAGGTACAGGCGAAGGCGGTCGATGAAGCTGCGCGCTCGGACTTGTAATTTAACCCGATAGGTAGCGATCTGGTGATGAGGCGAATCGATGAGCTGCCTTGTGCTTCGGACTACGTAATTTGACCCGGTAGATGTGATCACGAGGTGGGCGGGCGGTCGAGCGATCGCCGGACTTTGTAATTGACCAACTAGATGTGATCTAGGCTGGGTCCGGGTCGAGCGGTCGATGAAGCGCACCGCCGGACTTTATATTTGACCCAGTACCGCCATGATATCATCTTTGAAATTTAAATTTGTGGTCGATGGCTATTCGCCGAACTTTGTAATTTGACCGGAGTTATATGATGCGGGAGCTGGGCCGGGCCAGGTCGGTGAACCGCCACCGGACTTTGTAGGCTGACCTGCGTTGAGATGCGGATAGCGCAGAACATGCCCGGTGTGAGATAATAAGGATGTCTTTTATTGATAGTACCTTTTCAACTGCATGGTATTCCACATTCTAGGTACAGGAGTTCCATCTTTTTTGTCTATAGCATAGGATCTGGACTCCCCGGACCGTGTGACTACATATGGTCCCTCCCAGTTGGGTTGGAATTTTTCAGTAGGTAAGTGCAGCAGTATTCTCAAAAAACTTTTCTCAGACCCAAAATTCGCTGGCTAGAAACACGGAGGTTTAACTGGACTTTGTTATAAGAGTTTTTCAAGCGGCGTTTAGTGGGACGCTATTGAATGGCCCCCAGCTTCCCATGACTCGTCACTAGTGTCTAATTCTCGACTCACTGATCCTGTATTTTTACGATTCAAGCGCGGTACGTCCGGATGGTAGGTAGACGCGTTTCAGTAGGAATGACGGCTTCCACCCCGTAGGTGGTCTGCGAGGGAGGCAGCCGGTTGGCTTGTTTGTAGTCCTGTGGGCCAAAGTACCGAGGTAGTTCCTCGGCTCCATTTCCCTTTAGCAAAGGAATCCGGTAAGCTTTTGAGGGGTGGTCGGTAGGGTTTGTTGGAGGCTTGGCTTGGCCATTGCTTTGAGGATCTTGCGAGGGTAGAATCTGAGTTTACCAAATCTTCAATTCATAGCAAGGAAGTCGGTAGACCGGTACGTCAGTATGTGCCATTATCATATACGATTGATCTCGGGATGCGAGGCAAACCAGGACAATGTTTTCGGATGAGCCAGAGGTAACATCTCTATCTTTGATTGACGCGAAGGCATCAGCCTCTATCCATTTACTGAAATAATCGGTGGCGACTAGTAATAGTTTCTTTTGGGCAGGGGCGGTGGGGAGCGGACCCACAATATCGATCCCCCACTAGGCGAATGGCTACGGGCTAGAGATGGAGACCAAATCTTGCACCGATGATTTCAAGATGGGAGACATTCGTTAGCAACGGTCACATTTTGGCGTGGTCGGCGACATCGACTTTATAGTTGGCCCGATAATACCCTATGCGTGTGAGCGGGAGCTAGTGTTCTTCCCCCCGGGTGATTTCAACATATACCTTGATGTAACTCAGCCAATACATCTATAAGCGCTTGATAGAGTTAGACATTTCCAAATACGGCCGCCCGAGGAACCCGTTTATATAAGCGCCCATTGATTAGGTACCCTGCGGTAGGTTGGCCGGAATCAGCAAAATTTATATCCTAAGTTCCTCCTATTTGCCAGTAGTCGAAACTCTTGCGGTATAATTGATCTGAAAGATTCGAACAGGATGGGTTTTCATCCTAGGAATGATTTGCATAAGTGTGAAAAGGTAAGGCTTTCTATTTGGATTTTTGGTTGTTTCAAAGCAGTGTGAGTAGTTTAGCTGAATAAGCTGGCATGGCGAAAGTGATGTGTGAAAAGGTAACTTTGAAGATTTAGGTCACTAACTTGATAACATAGGGCAAACAAAGTGTCTCGGGTTATCCTCGCATTATGAAAAGCAACCTATAGTCAAGCCCATAACCAGGATCTTTGTTTAACTAGTAAACCCTAACCTAGAATCACTCCTATTTGAGTCAACACGAGGTAACATGCATCCTACGACCCATAGTTTAAATACAACATTCGGCTTATCATTTCAATGGCTCGTAAAAGGTATCTAAAGAACCCGCAAATACATCTAGCAATAAGTATACCAGCACGTATCCTAAAGCATGGTAAGTATTATTGGAATTAATAACATTAAACAGTATTCAACCCTAGTAGTTTTGAGAAGATGGGAGCCATAAATACGATTACACGTAGCATTGACACATGAGGATGACTGTAAGCGCCCCTGACCAAGCTATTTACCTTCCTCTTGAAGAAAGAGGCTTAGCCAAGCATCTCTTGAGTTGTCATCCTTAAGAGGTTGTTTGGTAGCCCTAGAAAATGAGAGAAAGAGGAGAGAGAGAAGAGAAAAAGCAAACCACACAACTGAAGAAATTTGCGAGATGTTTACATGAAATAAAAATTGTCAAAAGTAAACTCAGTTCTTCTCTTCTTGTTACAAAACTATGAGGGTTTATATAGGCCACCCATTTATGTGAGAACACAATAAAATAACATTTTGGCTAAAATAAAAAGGACAAAGGAAGTAATACCTGAAATAGAATCGGTTTGCATTAATTACAAAAGATGAATAAATGGAGACAATTTTGCTAGGCACAAAAAAAATTTATTTAATTAGCGAGGAATGCGAATATTGAAATCGAGAGAAAATTTCGCTGGGCATTGTTTGCCCAGTTGCTAGCTAAGCGAAATTTCGCTAACAAGCGAAATTTTTGGGTGATAATGAGGCTGGGTTTCGCTAGGAACGGTGTAGAGCGAAATCCTTGGGTCTAGCGAAAATTCACAATTTCGCTAGGATTGAAAATTTCGCTATGATTGCGAAATTTTCGCAATCCCAGCGAAATTTTCGCAATCTTAGCGAAATTCCCTGGAATTGCTGATCTTCACTGCATGACCTACTGCTCCTATACTGCACCAACTTTTATCACTTTGCCTTCATTCTTTCTTTGATTTTTGGTATGTTTGATGGGCGTGAATGGAGTTCCAGTCTTCATGGTTTAGCATATGTCTAAATATTGAACTCTCAGAGATACATAAAAACCTACAAAACAACAACCAAAAATAACCTCTAAACGGCACTTGGTGATATACAGAGCTTACCTGAACACTTCAATTGGCATAATTGACATGATTAGTGCGCAAAAAGCACTCAAAACCTATCGATATAGGGCTGAAATAGCACTTTTGGGTGCTAATCACCCCACGACAGAAGCGTTGCTAGTCCCTTAGCAATCACAAAAAACAAGGAGGCAGCATGCGATGATTCTCAAAGTTTATGATTCAAAAGGTGTATATATATAAACGATGCCTTTAAGGCCGAAAATTGACACAAGTTTAGAAATAGCCATGAGAGCCAAAACCATACAAAAACGATTTACCAGTTAATATTGGTTCCATGATTCTCAGCGGAATTTCCACCCAGTCTAATGGTTCTTTATGTAACAGGTCGAGCCGATGGGGTGTAAATTGTCCCCTCCCCCAACCTATGCTTGGCATGGCCTTAAGGCGTTGAAACGACCTAGATGGAATGATTGCGTTTTTTTTTTTTTTTTTTTTTCCAGCTACATTGTAGGGTGCAATGCTTAAATTCGACTACACGAAGTCGGGTGGGGTCTGATGACTCCCAGCCAATTAAGGTTTAGGGCATCAGCCAAAAGGATCATTGACCACAAACTCTACGGGCTTCACCTAGGACTCAGAATGACCCCGAAATCCAGCACACAAATCGTTAAACTGCTATCAGACCCATATAACGAACACTTCGTCGATGTCCCGACCAATTAAAAGCAGGGCATCGGGCTTCAAAGGTTTTCACCATACACCCCTCGGACCGTGTTCGGGTTTCAAGGCAAAGTGTCACGACTTTATTTTTCTTTTTCTTCTCTTCTTTTTCTTTTCTTTTTGCTTTTTCTTTTCTTTTCCTTTTTGGAAGACTACATTGAAGTCTTGAATGTGATGCTCTGAAACCTATCCTAGGTTGCCAACATGCCACAGGCGGCTAGCCAAAGTGAAAGGAAGCAACTAATTTATTGACCTATTGAAACAATCGGGTGTGCGTGTGTGAATTAGCAAGGGAGAAATGTTCAAGTTAAGCATGCTGGAACTATTTTTGGCAAAATTATATCAAACATGGAATTTGTTAACATAAGGTGACAAGCAGGGTTTCAATTTTCCATTTTAAAGGCAATTCAAATGTCCAATTGAAGCAATTCAATTGTTCAGGTGAAGCAATTCAATTGTTCAGTGAAGACCAAAAGCAATTACACACATGGTGAAACGCAAAACATGATATGCAAAGTACGTATATATATCTTGAATAGCTTTTGATATAGCAGAAATGGCTAGTGAATAATAAACATACAAAAATATCACGCCTACTATGGCTAATACATGAATCTAATCAAAATTAGTAAAGTTGATAAAAATTTTGTAACTATACAAAATCATAAAAGAAACACAACACTTTCATTCTTTATGGTGGTGGGTAGATTACGTATTTAACTATTCTTGCGACGACACATCGATGATGCGGGATCGCTGCTGGCGTAGGCACGCCCTCTGATTGAACACGAGGGAAGACCCGGGTGATCATAATCTGCTGCGACATGGGTGACAGGTCAACCTCGATCTGGTTGCTGATATTTTGCCAGTGAAGCGAATAGCATCCGTCACTCGGTATCTCTCGGTGGCGTGAACATACTCGGGTGAATGAGGTGATTGTCTTGAGTAGGATGGGCGGAATGTCTATTTGCGTGCGCGGATGTGGTATGTGGAGGAGGAGATGGAGGGACATACAACGGGCCGGACTCCTCGTATCTCTCGGGCTCGAGGCATACATATCGTCTACGTGGGAGTCCTCGGCCACTGATCAGGGTACCTCTTCACGGATGCTGGCTGCTTGGGAGGAGGAAGATACGGGCATGGTCATCTCACTAGCTCTAGTGACGGGACTGGGGGCATCGGTCCTCCTCGATCACGAGCTCCTCAGAGTCAGATGCTGAGAACTGGCGGAGTAGTCTCGGCATCGGCGACGGAAAATTGATCGGCTCGGGCAGGTCCTTGGTGGACCTTCTCCTCGAAATGCATCAAGGAGGTCATCACCAGCTCAGAGGGGCTGAACCAATATCCCTCCAGGATCCGTCAAGGCCTCAGATGGCTCCCTCATTTGCACATAATCTTTATGTGAATAAGCTGGTCGAGAATGTAAATGAATGATCGTGACATGGCGGGGTGCCTCCTGAAGAAATCTTTAGTCCAGTTGTGGTGTCTTTGACGTTAGTTAGAACCATCTTCTTGAGTCGGGTAGGCGATCTCTATAACCCTGCATTGGCCGGCGATGTCGCGAGGCCTAAAGGCTGGCCCCGATATCTTCCGACCGCTCTGAGTGCTAGTGGCGATCATCGATAGAAAACTGAAGCTCACGCGGACCATCTGCTCGTCGAGATGTCATCGGTGATAGCTACTGACACCGCTCGTGGGTGAATAATCGCCTCGGGGTCGTGGGGCGACGAGGAATAGTCCTCAATCAACCTCCATAGAATCCTGAGACACAGGATCCAGCCCTCGTATTTGGGGCGTGTAGAATGACTCGATGATCTCTGCGGTGGGCGTGCATTCCTAGGAATGCAGGTTCCCTCTGGTGCGACCTCCCCCGATCACGGAGGCGAGCTGACAAGCCCCCCCGAGGCGATGATGTCGTCTCTGGTGACGTGTTTGGAGATGGCGGGGCCTGGGATGAGATGACTCACCGGGCACGATGTGCGGGCAGCAGGGGCCAGGGCCCTCACAGCTCTGTGTGGTGCAATTGACCCGGGGCCGGGGTCCTATCTGTCATGTTATCATTGAAACCCTGAGGCTCCTCAGTGCCTGGGGCCGGTGATGAGTGCGGGCGGGACCGGGGCCCCAGGGCCTCTCCGCTGAGGTGTCTTTTGAATCGGCCGCGGCGGCGGGACCACCTCGTCGAACCATCTTGAAATCTAAATAAAATCTTTGGAAGAGGACTTGGCTCAGAAAATGTAACTAAGGCCTTGTAGCGAGACGAAGTCTTGGCGAAAAAAAATCTGCAGCTCACAATAGCTAGTAATGCGGTGCTCGAGCGGGGGAATAGCTATAGGCTCGGGTAGCAACTGGCTGCGGAGTAAGGGCTCGCGGCGCCTTGTGGTGAAGCTCGGTGGGGCTTAGTCGGGGGGCCCGGCTGGCTGCGGCGGTGGCTGAGCCGGGCACCGGGCTGCTGAGCCCCGCTGTGAGAGCGCGGTGATGGCTCGGCCGGTGGCTCGACCGGTGAGTGCGAGGGCGGCTACCTCCACGGCTACAGTAGGCACGGGGACGTAGCTGGCGGTGCTTGATGGCAATGCGACGAAGAAGGCTGGAGTGGCTCGAGCTTATTTATTGGAGGGAATATGAAATGACTAAATAAACAGCCCCCTCCCTTCTTTTTATAGGCAAATGAGCGAAGAACCCATTTCCACCATTTTTAAGCTAATTATGGCGAATTTGTAAGCTGTTTAACCTGACATCAAAATATTTCGAGCTTAAATATTAATAATATATAAATAAGAGATTATTATAATAAAATATTATTATATGATCTTATAGTTAAAAAATTTAATATAAAAATCTTATAAGATATAAATACAAAATTCTTAAAAGGAAAAGCTAATTTAGGAAATTTGCAAAAATAACTAAAATTATTAAAATTAACTAGAATTAAAACAAACTAAATCAAAAATTGTTGAGGCGCAATTCGGTTTTGAAAACGCAGAACCCAGGTTCGATATCGAAAAATTTACTCGGAGGGTCAGGGAGAATGATCTCCTCGAGCCGGCGTCTAGTGCAGAAATTTGTCTCCTTGTTGTTGGACTTTTTTTCATTGTTGAAAGCTTGGTCCTCAACGATGGACTGAAGCCAAGACAGTACACTGCAGTGACACGTGGCATTCCAACACACTTGATGCACCACTGGTGACTATTCCTTCACGATTCTGGACACTTAGCTTTCTGCGTCTGACCATTTGAAGCAACTTCGCCAATTTGATTTTCATTTGCTGCAGTTTGTGTTTTGTTGTTCGAGATGGAATATGTTTCAACTCAAGGTCATGTTACCAAGGTAAGTTGCATGACTCCGATTAAGCGATTGATGATTGCATTGGTGGCGAGAAATGGTCTTCTAGATGATTGTACGTGATTGGGTTCATTCGCGATTGGCTCGATGTCAAAACACTACAAAATCCTTTGGGTAGTAGAATTTGTCTATTTTCACTAAGACATGCTCAACTATCCCTTTGGGATTTTCTTGATCTATCGACGATGATAGTGTGATGTTTAGTAGGTTTTGGTTCCTTTGAGCCTAGCTGCGTACGCGAGGGAGATACGGCGTGGAGTTCTGTGGCTCCCAAATCAAGCGTGACTTGTCTATGCAATTCACAATATTGGCGAAATTATTGGGAGATCCTGGATCTTGCACCATTGGCCAGGATTCTTGCTGGATATCTTGTGACTTACATTCGAGTGAAGTACGCCTGCCAAGTACTTTAATCCTTTCTTGATTGTGCAAAGATAAAGGTGCCTGTAGCGGGACTTGTTTGATTATGCCCAAGAGGTATGTTGACCTTCACACAATGCTTAGGACTTCCTGAATCTTTGCTCTTTGGGATGCCTTCTTCTTGCATAAAATTTTTTGTGGAAATGGAGGTGGTATGTTTGTATTGCATGGAGTCCTCCTTTAGGAAAATAATAATTAGCTCAGTTCTTCTCTGTTATTGGTTTCTTCAACTGGGGTTTGGGCATGGGCTGATCAGCCTCTTTTTTCCATCACTTTCTGGGTGAAATGATTATGGCCTTCACTCATCCATTCTGAATTGTTGGATGATCTCATGGATTGCTGGGTTTAGCCTTTGTTTGGGAGAGGAACCTTCCTCTTTCTTATACCTCAAGCAACTTGCATTCATCTTGGTGATTGAATCTTGTAGGTTATCAATTTTTTGTTCAAGTTGCTCTCTAGCCCATCATTCTCTACATTGGATTAGTACTTTCTACAGTATCAATCTTTGTGCCAGGTTACATTGATCCCTTTTTTGTTCTTTAAAGTACCCACCACCTTACTCAAATTTAAAATGACATTCCGGAAGGTAGAAGATAATTGGTGGTTGTGGTTGTCTTAAGACAGCGTGGTTTGGCACCTAGAGTACATGAGCGGTGGGCTTCGAGGGAAGAGTTAGGAGTGATTCCTCCGATTAGGTTGCTGGGGTATTTCATATCGGCATTGGGTTGTGTTGGCTTGTCTTGTCTCTGGCAATTTGCCTTTGCCATCAAATCCTTCATTTGATGGAGCACTCGTATCATGTTCTCATATGGATACCTGGGTTGGAAGGTGAATGGGTTGGCACGTACTGGTGTTTTGATCAGCTGCGTACTTCATGGAGCCTTTTTCCTTGAGCTCTCTGCTTTAGTAGGTTGAAATTCTGGCTTTCATACATGTCACTGGCGGTGTATAGAATCCTCCCTAGGGTTGGCTGGGGCCTCATTGTTTCCGTTCCACTGGGTTTGACCATCCCGACCCTTAGAGTTTCAGCCACGTAGTTTAAAGAAATCCATGGCTTGATCGGGATGCTTGCTAAGTCTCTCACCGTGTTTCAAGCGCCTCATGGCGAGGCAACCCACCATAAGTGGTTCACCAACATCCATATGTCAACTTATGATGAGCACGCGATGGTCTCCATAAATCTCTCGAGCAATAAAACCTCTCACCATCTTATTTATAAGTTATAATTTGTCTTTTCAAATTGTTGGTCTTATAGTGAAGAACTTCTTGAGGAGTGCTGCGACTCGGTATTTCTAATGGTTAGGCCTCGTGAGTTTGTAGCCAAATCTTGGCCTTGTCCTTTAGGGTGAACAAATGCTTTCGGCACGAATCCATGTCAATCATTCCTTCCTTAAAGGTAGTGCATACTTCCTCAAAATCCTAATATGAGTGTATGGATTTTTGTTTTTCCATACCATGATATGTGGGGAGTAAGGGTACGAGTAAGGCCTCCAGCGCTACATCTTGATGAGAGGTATGATGCGGGAAGGGGCAACTCTAGGAGATTGGATGTGATCCTCATCCAGTCTGAACATTGGATGCATTAGAGATTTTTGGCTAACCTCTTTGTTCCCTCGGAGTAAGGGGATCCATGTTTTCATATGTGTCTTGTTGGGTATGCCGATCCTTTGTAATCTACTGGTATTCCTTAGTCCCGGTCTTGCGTACAAGCGTACTACAGGCGAGACACCACGAAACCTGAAACCCGACTTCACGGGTTATTATTAAAGTAAATGAGCGATTGTATAAAAAAACAAAAAAGCGAGTGCGATTCTTTTTAAAGTGATGAACACTTGCAGTTACAGCAACTGGATTACAAAAAGAGTTAAAAAGGTTACCTTAACGCTTGTAGTGTTGATCGCAGTACCGCCATTTCATCGGCATGGTTGCTTTACCATCGGCGGCAGCGCCGTTTGATTAGTGCCGCGGTAGGTTGGCGGAATCAAAAAATTTATATCCTAAGTTCCTCCTATTGTAGTCAGAAAAAACTACTCTTGTTATATGGCGGTCAAAGTCGAACAGGATGGGTTTTCATCACAGAATGATTTCAAGTGTGAAAAGGTATAGGCTTTCTATTTGGATTTTTAGTTTGTTTAAAAAACGGTGTGAGTAGTTTGGCTGAATAGCGTAAAGGCGAAAGTGATGTGTGAAAAGCGACTTTAGAAAGATTTAGGTCACTAACTTGATAACATAGAATGAACAAGTGTCCTCGGGTTTTATCCTCGCATTATGACAGCAACTATAGTCGAGCCATAGCAGGATCTTTGTTTAACTATGAGCCTAACCTAGAATCACTCTTATTTGAGTCAACACAGGTAACATGCATCTGGCCCACTGAGTTTAAAACTAACATTTCAAGCATCATTCAGTAGCTCATTAAAGGCAAGTAAAGAACCCTTGATACATCTAGCAATAAGTATTACCTTTGTATCTAAGCATGGTAAGTATTGGCGAATTAATAACATTAAATGGTATTGACCCTAGTTTGAAGTGGGAGCCATAAATACGTACGTGGCATTCAGCACATGAGGACAACCACATCTTGCCCCATGACCAAGCTAGCTAGCTACCTTCCTCTTCAAAGAAAGGGCTTGGCCAGGCTCTCTTGAGTTGTCATCCTCAGAGGTTGTTTGAAGTAGCACTGAAAATGAGAGAAAGGAGAAGGGAAGAGAGAAAATGGCCTGGCAGGCTGCGAGATATTTACATGAAATAAAATTGTCCCAAAATATTTCTCTCCCCCCGGTTCTTCTCTTCTTGTTACAAAAACTATGGGGTTTATATAGGCCACCCATTTATGTGAAACTTCAGTAAAGCCTAACATTTTAGCAAAATAAAGGGCAATGTACACAAAATGAAATTCGGTTTGCATCATTACAAAAGGATGACAAAGCGGAACAATTTCGCTGAGCACAAAATTTAAGCTAGGTAAATCACCAAGAATAAGTGAAAATTTCGCTGAGCATTATGATTCGCTAGCATTGTAGAAATTTCTCCCCAACAGGAAATTTTAGTGATATGACCCCGGATTTTTATTTAGGAGCAGTCTTGAGCGAAATCCTTGGGTCTAGAAATTCACAATTTATTTAGGATTATCGAAATTTAAACATGATTGTGAAATTTTGCAATGGTAGTACGCCAATCTTAAGCGAAATTCCACAGTTCTTGATCTTCCTTTGCATGACTCACGCTTACTATCTTTGACTTTTTATCACTTTGCCCTTCATTCTTTCTTTGATTTTGGTATGTTTGATGGCGATGAATGGGTTCAATAATGATTTTAGCATATGTCTCGATATTGAACTCTTAGTGCGAAAGCACAACGACCAAAAATAATACTCTAGCGGCATAAGTGATGCTAGAACACTGAGCGCTTCAATTGGCGTAATTGACATGATTGGGCATAAAAGCACTCAAACCTATCAGATGAGGGCTCAATAGCACTTTTTGGGTACTAATCACTTATCCCACTAGGGAGAACCTAGCGTTTGAATCTAAATTTTGTGAGCTCCTTACGTCACATTGAGCTAGCTCTCGTGGCTGTATAGAAGCAGTATGGGGTCCATCGAGGATGGGGAGCCTCAGCTTTATGCAGTTTATTTTAGTATGTAATATATGGATGAGCCCAGGTTGATAGTAGGGGGTATATCGTTTCCTTTATTAGCGAAAAGCGGCTAAGGCATGAAACCTCATTCCAGAGTCCTTAGGGGCGTGTTCGAGTTTCAATGAGAGGGTGCTCAATCTCTGTTTGGCCCAGAGAAGGTATTTTCCATTGCGGGGTTCCTTGGATTCAAATTATCTCAGTTGACGTCCTTCTGTGGTATGAGTCACTTGAATCTTAATTTATTAGCACCCGAAGCGGCAAATTCGACTCATTATCGTAACCGTATTAGGCGCTAGTTGTTGATGGCAAGGCTTCAAAAGCGAAGCTGCATGTTCAATCCTTTCCCCGGTTGGAGAAGTTAATTATGAAATAGATGCCGACTCTTGATTGTGAAGCCCCACTATGACCTGGTCCACCGACCCTTTTCGTCGGGCAAGTGTTAGGCTCACGGGATTTACTGCGAGAGTGAGGCGCAAGACTTGCCCGCTTCTTCTGAAGTCGACTGTCTTGGTTCCATACTCGTTTGGTTCCATTGCGATGGTGCATCTTAGGACATATCAGGTTTGTGAATCATGCCGAGGAATTGGAAGATCAAATCAACCTACAACGAGGATGAGGCACGGAAGCATGGGGGCGAAGCCTGGCATTTGTTCGTAGGGCAGGAGCCGGCTCGTTCAAGGTGTATCTGGTTCGCATGGTTGGGACTTGCTAACAAGAACAACGGCCCTCCCAGCTTTGCATACATTTCTTTAAACAAAGCGATGGGTGCTATATGAGAGGCGCTAGGTAAAGATAGAATGTGTCTCCGGCTTTTGGCTCCGCCGAAGGATGGGGCTCTGTCGGGTATTGTAGTTACTCCCGAATGCCAGTGTTCCTCCTGTTCCATTCAGCCGACTAGCCCCATAGGGTGATGAAGAAGAAGGGTTTGTTCGGTGGTGGACCAAGAAAATAAAAGCGACGACTAACCGACCAGGTCGGTTCTTTGGATCTCTTTCTTGGAGCTGGGAGCCGACGAGTGCAAGATGGCTTTAAGTTGTCTGCGGGATTTGCCTCTATTCTCTTTGTGTTTACCATAAAAGCAAAGGAATCTGAAGCCGCATTTAGAAGGCATTTTAGGGGTTTGAGTCATTTGTATTCTCGGAAAGGTCTAAACATTATTTGAGATAGTGGCATAATGGCGTTTGGACTTTACGACATATCATCGATATAAAACTTCCATGTTGTAGAGTAGGTGAAACATTTTAGTTACCCGACCCTCCCCAATAGTTATACTAACATTCTTTAATCTGAAGGGCATCACATTATAACAATAGAGTCCATGGGGTGTGATGAAAGATGTATTTTACGCGTCAGGGGTGCCAGAATCTGGTGGCATCGGCGTCCGGGAAGGATAGCATCTTAGTGCCCGCGAGGCATCCTGTCGATCTATGCGGGCGGACTATCTTTGGACGGCGTCGTTGGAGTCCTGTAATCCACATACTTTCCATTTGTTCCCGCTTCTGGAGACCACCACCGCTGGCGGCGTGGAATTTATTTTCTTTGCTCGATAAATCCATTATGCAGAAGGTTATCAACCTCTATCTGGATGACCAAGTGGCGGTCTGGGTGAAAGCGTCTCACTTTTTGTCTGACCGGTTTGGCAGAGGGGTCTACGTTTAGCTTGTGTGAGGTGTGAATGGGGCTGATCCCAGGCATATTTGCATTAGTCCAAGCAAATACATCAGCATTGAACTATATAACTCGGTGTAATTGGGCCTTTTCGCCCCAGGAATGGGGTACTAATATAGATGCATTTGTCCAGGCCGGGAGTCGAGGTGGGTTTCTAAAGGATCAACGGTCAGCGACTCATCTCGGCGGGCCGGACGGATGGCCTGTGGTTTGCTATTGCGGGGTTGGTCCTCGAGGTGGTTCACGGGTAGTCGGTTGCGCGGCGCTCCGCGGTGAGAGTTGATGGCACTCTGCATGGCTAATTGGCTTCACAGAGATCAACTTGTCCCGAGGACTTCGGTCGGGTATTATTGTTTGGTGGTGCCATGGATGAAGATGCTTTCATGGCATGCAGCAGAGGCTCGGCCCGAGATAACTGTATTTGCGAGTCTTACCCACGGAAAGCGGTACTATGGGTTGCAGGACCTACCTTGATAGGAAGGTATTATCCTGAGCCGACGGTGTGAAGTAGCTCGGTTGAAACTTTGACAAAACCTACCAGTAGATGGGATGATCCATTGGGCTCTCATACAGCAAAAATTTGGGAGATGGAGACGGATCGTGCATGTACTGGATCGCGAGAATACTGTGCACATCAAAGCGTTGATATACGATTATCTTAGGTTAGTTGTAGTGTGGTGTGATGACCAGTGTAGGGTTAATAGGTGGAAAGGATATAAGACGAATCCATTAAGCCCGAAGCTTGTTGGGACATCTCACGATTGCGATGGTGTTCACTGGCGTAGCAGAGCTTTCGGGCATTCTTCTCCGTTGACTTGGTTGTGTGGCTCTCGGCCGGTCCCAATTATGGGTTGATGAGCTGGAGTCGAGGTCTGGAGCATGTTGATTTACATGTGTGCCGTGTGGTAGCGATTATTTTGAGTTGGCTTCCCTGAGTGCGGAAATCTAGGTGGCAGCAAGACCATCTTTTCTAATCATAAATTTGAGGCTCACGACGGTGATTGGTCTCATGGCCATGGTCCCTGTGGTAATCGCATCGTAGGGATCTGTTGGCCCGGTGGGACACGCCCTCGGTAGAGGGCCACATGAAATCAGAGGTCGGACTGATGGGCAGAGCGGGTCATGGCGATGTTAAGCGAGGAGTGGAGGTCTTTCTTCTTCTCGGATGGCAGTCGGGTAACCACAGCTCTTGCCTTGGTTGCTTTACGACTGAATGGGCCCTTAGCGGCCAGGCTTGTTGCTCACAGGCTGTTGCATCATAACAGTTTGGCAGGCGGCGGATGTCTCTTCCGGCGTGAAAGGAATTTGCTCCAGCCCGTCGATCACGGTTCCTCCATAGTTTCTGGTCAGGGGATAAAAGCGGAAGAAAGGGTGGTGACCCCAGCTTCTTACGAAGTTTTGCAAGACCGCATCCATACTGTAGACATCAATCCGCTGGATTACTTGTAGAACGTGATGTAAAGTCCGGATGGACTCATCTTCCGTTGAGGATGGGCGGAGGGGCTGTGTTTCCTTTTGTCCCCTTGAGCACAAATGTTGAGAGGCAACGCGGCCCATAGTTCGTCGAATGTGTTCAGTGATCCTCTGAGGAGCTTTGGCGAAACCGGGGCTAAAGCGGGGCCCATAAGGCTGGTGGAACACCTTATGAAGTCGATCATCCCAGGCGGTGAGGATCATTGCACGGTAGGCGTACGGCACGCATGTGATTATGCGGATCGGAAGAACATTCGTACATGGCGGGTGGTATGGAAAAACCCGCGGGAGATCGTAGTCGGGATATCGCATCCGAAGTGGAGAGCATATCCTGTAGTCCCCGAGCTTGACCAGGAGGAACAATCATTTCTTGTGTGAGAGCGGCCCATGCAGGTGGAGTACATGGATGCTTGCTTGGTGAGAGGCCCTCGACCTTGTCGGGCTTTATATTGGTGAGCGGTGTTAGAGTTGTTGGTCCATGTTAGATTTCCCTCCGCACCCAAACGCCTTACGAACTTGATGGGCCGGCTGAATCGGCGAAGTGGCCTTTTCTGAGTGGGCTTGTGGCGTTGAGGGATGTTTTTGAAGCAGCCTATGAGGCTGAGATAGCTCATCCGTCATGGTAAGAATCGAACATCATCGGTCTGGCTGATCTCTTTACCTTTGTCGGAGACGGGAAGGGGCGGGGAGGGTTCCGCGGCCGCGACGAATCGGCTTCAGTGGGTTATGAGTGCTCATTTTCCTCACCACATGACGGTTGCGCATTCGTGCGGTCGACCATCTGCTGGCTGCTCCTCTTGTTTGCTTCCATCTTTGCGCCGGGAAGGAGGCTGATCTTCGGGGTTAGGTTCGCCGGATTGGTAGTCGTAGAAATTTGTGGTCAGAAGCCCAGGTGTCACGGTCGAATCCGGTCGAACGGAATGTGAATCGAGCACGGTTGAGGGGACGCGAGACCGTATCACTAGGACTCTTTACACGATTTTTTTTTAAAAGCCCAGGAACTTGTATGCGTGGGTATGGCCTATCTTCTATATAGAATCAAATATTATCTGAGAATCAAAAGAACTACCCTTTGAGAAATGGTGTCCATCAAAATTCTATATATACATATAGCGAGTCCCATGCCTAAAATCGTTACGGAACCTACATGCGATGAACCCTTGCGAGTAATGTTGGCACTGTTTGTGTCAGGATATTAGGATGTCTTCCTCTGTACCTACACGGATTAAAAGCCCCGTGTTGCTAGCTTTACGCTTTGTGGGAAGCATATCTTATCAGGAAACACGAATAATGAATAGCGATGCCCGAGATATCAAAATCTTAGTACATATCACATATTCCTGAACACTTAAATGTTCTTGCTAACAAACTTAAGCTTATCGCAGGATCTCTCTCACATCGATCTTTGAAGACTTATACTTATAAAGAATGCTTATACTTTTTCAAATTACTCTTATGGCGAGACTTATCCTTATTTGGATCTTATACTCATAACTTTCCAAAACTTATTCTTATCGGGTCTTATACTTATAGCATTCGGATCTTTATAGTATTCGGATCTTGTGCCTGCTTGACTTCTAGTATCTTTGTCTTTGAGCCTTATACATGTACTTATACTTATCTCGGCTTATACTTGTACGGGATCTTATATGATGGACTTGTTTCTTATTCCAGTCACGTGGGACACATACTTATGTTTATATCAGGACATCAATAACATTGGGTCTCCCGATTGATATATATGTCGGAACTTATCGATACTTGTCTCGGACTTACTCAATTATTCAGTCCCGAAAGGACGTAATGGCGAACTTACGTCGGACTAATACTTATCTCGAAGTAGGATATGTTATACTTATACTCGTAGAATACATATACTTATTCGGGTTCATATAAATGATGCGCACCTATGCATATACTTAGATGGGGTGTATCCGTACTCATACTTCTATCACTGAGTCCTCAGTAGGAGTTACATAGCTTATGCTTATACCAAGGTACCCTTAGTGCCTGAATCATACTTATACATAGGAGTTGCTGCTGGATTACATGTTTGTTCGAAGGTGCAGAAACAGGTACTACGAGGAGATATTCTGGAATGCATCTTTGTTGGAACTTATTCTTATCTTAGTACTCGTAAAGTACTGCATTCAAATGTCCCCCAAAAAGATATGGTAACATACTTATATGACTTATAATTAATTAAAAGCACCGTGGGGTACCTGCAGACTTATACATCAGGAACTCGCCGGGTACTATTGAGTTTATCCTTATCGGAGCTTATATGGGGTACCCATTAGGTACCTCTGAAGTTCAGGATCACGAGTACGTAGTGCGGCGAACCTATTTATCTGGGGAGTCTACATTTGTATGCGCTTGTACTACGAGCATATCCTTGGATTACGGTTCTTATACTGGTATTACGAAGCTTATTCTTGTACTTGAATCTTATTCTTGTATTTCAGATCTTATTCTTGGATTCTGAACATATAAATGCATAAGGACTTATACTTGTTCTGAGCTAATTCTTGTATTTGGGATCTGAGAAGGAAGTACCACGTAGGTACTACAATTTTTCTTTGATGCAGTGCGTAAAGACACTAGAGTGAGTTCAGTATATAGAATTGCGTGGTGCTACAGGGACATATACTTATTCTTAACATCAGATCTTATTCTTGTATTTGAATCTTATACTTGTATTTCGGATCTTATCGTGTATTACAGGGCACATACTTGTCTTCTGAACTTATACTTATCTTACGGACATACTTGTACAAAGAGTACGTAGGTACTACGCATATTCATTATGCGGTACGTGGGTGCCTCTTTGGACTTATGCTTATTTTCGGAACTTGTACTTATTTAAGATACGGAAGTACGTAGGTACTACATTTTACTTGTACAAAGTACCCGCGGTGCTAGAACAAAATCACTGAGGTACCGTGGTACAGTGGATCTTTTCTATCATTCATTTCTTTGTTGTGAGTATTCAGTCTTATCATGGCATTGGATTGGCGAGCCGATGTCTGGAATGAGTAGGACTATCACAATAAGTACCCGAAGGAATTTTGATCTGATCTTGAGGTGTCGTTGAGCTCAGCCGGGTGCTGCAAAACCTTTTGTAGAGAGTGTCGTCGCCTGTCCAGTGCAGTATGTCGAATGCAGAAGTACTAATGTCGCCAGAAACACTGTCGGAGAGTAACAGTCGCACTAATCGGAAAATGCAGTACTATGTCTTTGCCCTGTCAATCTTAGTCGCACTAATCGGGAGAAATCTTTAGTACTATACGTGCCTTACGTAATAGAGGTGCCATGTCATTCAATATCATGAGATCTTAAGCGGAGTTTACGAAATTATATGTGGTAATAGTCATATATAATCTATTTTTATAAATCTGCAGGTATATTTAGGGCATTCTGGCACGTTGTATGTTAAGTATTTGATTCGTTTTCAGTTTCATCTCATATTCGGGTTTCATTACCTATTCCATATGGCATTTAGATACTTATGCGATATGATGCCTATCCACACATCATTCATATATTCTTGTCCCTCCCATGAATCTATTTTCTTAGAAATTGGAATCATTCAATTGGATCACCAAAAAATAAAAGATTATGGCATTTTCATGCCAACTAATTAGTTTCTGGAATTTTTCTTAGATGGACGGAGTTTGAAATATTCATTTTCCAGTGCCTTGTCTCCATATTTGACACTGGTTCTTTATACTCCTTTAAATTTAAGGTGTTAAGGATTCTATTCCAACTGGAATCACCCAGTTCGGAGCACCGGAACTCGAGTTATGTTCAAAACAACTCGGACTACTCTATGATTAAAACTGATGCAGGAATTGGCTTGCACATGGCCCCACTTTGAGTGAATTTTTTTGGGCCACTTAGAGTCAGAATTTGATGATTCCTATTTCTTTATGTTTGATTTTCCTTGAAGTCTATTTTAAATGGCCACTTGAATCACTCAAATCGAATAAGAAATGAGCAAGTTATGGCCCAGTCTGGCCAGTGGCCAGGAACCTCGCGAGGGTGTGCAATTACACCCCTAACGTATGCAGGCACACATTGGGTTGGAAGGGTAATAGGTACATGTTCAAGTGTCTTGGTACATGTCTAGCTCTGCCAGAATGTGTATTTTCTCCCATTTTCCATATTTTTTGTGCAATTCAACCACTATACTCCATCGTACCTCGAAAACCATTCCAAATTCATCTTATAATCTCTATTTTTACTCAATTCTTCTTTCAATTACATATCTTTCTTCAAAATTCTTTCATGAATTCCTCCAAAAATCATTCTAATATGGGTTATGACCCATACACAAACCAAACATGATGTTTATTTAGGGTTTATTCTAAACCTAACTCAAAACTCTCGATTAACCATGAATCGACCTAAAAGAGGGGATTCCATAACCATCTTGTGCCATACATAGGGTTCTACCCACCTTACTTTCCATAATCTTTGGGTTTGGAGAAACCTAGCAAAACCCTAGGTTTGAGCAAGATAATCATCATCTGAGCCCAGATCCACATGCCAAATCTCATAGAATCCATAATAAGGTCATAGTTCCACTTTAAAAATCCAAAGTTCCATACCAGCTTGCTTGATCTCCTCTTCTCTTCTTCTCTTCTTCTTCTTCCTCTTCCTTCACATTTTTTTCTCCTTGGGGGCAATTTGGTCTTAAATCGCGCCAGTTGTTAAGGCCATGTTTGGCCTTCCAAAACCCATTTTTAGGTTAAGTTTCCATTATTTGCTTTTTGGTCCTCAAATCTTGACCATTGTATTTCCAAGTTTCCTTTATTTCATTTTGGCCTCAATTCTTGATAACATGTTTTAAGTCCCTTTTTTGAATGATTACATATTGTCCTTGTGTCTTTTAATTTAAGGTCTCTCGTTTCCATGTTCGCATTTAACTCACGAAACATTCAACTACGCTTTTACAAAATCACCTAAACATGTTGAAAATTACTAGGGTACATTTTGGGGTGTTACAATTATTACTACGGGATGTTGCAGAATAAGTAGGAAGCTTTGGAGATCGGGAGCTCACCTAGGAGCGGGTGTACTGGCTCTCTGCATTGCCACCTCTGAGACTTCTTGCTCGGCGTTCCTGAGCGGCGCGGTGTGGTCTCTTGAATTCTTAGAGTCACTGGATTGTCGGGGCATTCACTAGTTGGGCATGGCACGCAAAACAAAAGCGTTGGTGATTGTTAGTGCGCCCTCAATGGCAAAGTTAGTCTTTTTCTCAAAGTCTTGGAACTTAGAGCGGTAGTATCTCGATTCAGAATCTGATACCTTTTTAGTGTGACACTTCTCTTTTATGGAGGGAGAAGAGAGATCCATCTTTTGGAGAGTGGACGATTTCTTCCCATAATGTTAAGGAAAGTGGCTCTTATTTGAGGGGATGACTTATTCTTCCCTTTGCGTAGCGCCTTCTAGATAGAACCCTTTGCTAAGAGAGCTTCCGTTATATCGAGGCTCGTGGGTGGCTCATGGATGGACTCATGCTTGCAATGTGGAGCCGGTTGGCAACTTCGTTTAGTAGAGTTGCGATCGGAAATGTACTTGAGTTAGAAAAGGCGTCTAGGATGCCAGGATGCAGGCGCCGGCGGAGAGATCGTGCAGGGCCGTTCACCAACATTTGTTGTCTGGGCTAATCCTTAAGTGCACCGGGCGGGAGAGTCGTAGGGCGTTCCTGATCTGTGGCAAGACACACTTCCCTTTTAAGGCTCTTGGGTTGGGCGGTGGCTAAGAGATTTAGTGCAGGCCAAGGTACCCACATTCTCAGCTGTTTTAAGTAGTGAAGATTATCTGAGGACACAGAAAATTATTCGACTATTAAGATTGTTAATTTGAGGACAAGGGCATTTTAGCGTTTTCTTACGGTCTTTAGAGCATCTTGCAGCCCCATGGTGGATATACCCCCATAGAGCCTTTTTGTTATTTCAATGATGGAAATTGCACTTACATTCTAAAAAACTTCATCTTGGTAGAGCTGTAAGCGGATCGAGTTCAAACCATACTAAAAAAATTATTTTTACAAATTCGTCATTCTTCAAATAAAAATAAATAATATACAAATATATAATAATAATTAATATCTAAAATGATTGAGTCTAAATAATATAATAATGATAACAAACTTAAATAAATAAATAAATAATGATAGAACACTATTCTTTCATAAAGTCTGAAAACTAACTAGTAAAATAGTACCAAAGCAAATAAAGTAACAACTTAGAAAAAAGTAACTCAAAGTATGAAATGAAATCTTATATCTTTAATCTTTATCGCATCATTATATTCAATAATAACATGTGTTTTCATATTAGAAATGATTCCACATTATAAATATGGCACATCCTTGATAGTGGATTAATTTGTGGCCTGCCACAGCAAGAGGTGTCTCGTTGTGACGTCAACAGCGGAATACTGTGTCTCTATCGTGAGACTCATACGTGATAACAATGGCCACTTTAGCCTACACATCATCCTCATCAAAAAGCCATCCAGTATATTCAATGGTTCGAGTTGATACATCCTCTTAATACAAACATATATTAGAATCAAGAATTCCTAATTACATGTTATAAAAAATAACACAAAAGCTAATCAAACTTTCTTCTCATAATTGGCCTCCTAGTCGAGTGTCGTCTTCCCCAATCGCTCCACTGTGCACGAAATAATGATCCTTCGACAGTGAGCAATTGTCGGTGAGTGGAACTACTCGTAGGTCCTCCCCACACTAAGTGCATATGCAATGATTCAATGTAAACACACACTCAGCGAATCGTGATGCGTACTTGAATGTTTACATTGTCCCATGTCTCGAGGTTCTCACCGACTCCTCACATTTGCCTAAGCCATGTATGATAAAACACCATTTTCAAAATAAAGCTTTTGTTCTCGAAGCCTGTAGGAGTTTCGGTAAAAATGTTGGACTACTCAGGTGAGATTTGTTGGAGAACTTTCCAAAGCAGTCATGGTCCTCATCAGTGATGCGTTGGACCATCTCCTGACTCAATTCTCCGAATCTTCCCCTTCGAAATTCCTTTCTAATCATGTTCATTTTTCATTTCTTTCATGTCATGCACTCACACAATTTCTAGGGTGCCGTGCGTATGAAATGCGTTATACTTTCCAAACCACTCAAGCTAATATATTTACATGCATATATTAACATAAATTAAATCACTTTTATCGTAACACATCAAATTCCATGCATTAACATATTAGAATTCCACACAAATCAAGCCAAAAATTCATCTTAGCAATATTTTAGGAAGAAAATAACACAGGGAGCGTTTAGTCCGTCAATGCTGAAGCAATTTGTTTTTTAACGGTCACGAAACAACCGATGGGGTATCGGGTGGGCAGCCCACTCATCATTGGTTCACTTTTGAAACCGATATCAATGGACATTTAGGCCTCATACACCAAAACATAATTGTGCATAAATTATCACACAAGTAAACCCCGAACAGTCCGTGGACTATCAAAACGGGCTCGAAATTTCCACATTTCGGTCCAAGTTTTGGGACGATCCAGCTCTGACCACTCGCGACCCTCAAATCGACGAGCATTAACAAAACACTTAAACAGGGGTAAATCAAGTGAGGGAAAACCCCTACATACAGGTTTATCGAAACTCCTCAGCCCAGAAGTACCAGCGCGTAGCCCTTGCGGGTGAGGGCCTTTCAGCTTCTTGCCTCGCGAAAGCCAGCGGTCAGATTAAGGAAATTATAGAGAAGAGTGGAGCTTCTCTCTCACAAAACCCTCGATTTTGAAAACCTGCTCCCCCTTCTCCCCACTGCACGTACAACCCAATGAGAGAAGAAGATGTCTCCTTTTTGTCCCCTCATACGCCACTTGTCACCTTCTAATTGGTTGAGAGGATTTCCTTATCCACTTATCCAACCACTTTGAGATTTCCCTCCAATTAGGAGTTGCCACATGTCACGCATGAGCCCCACACTTGAGCTCATATTTGACCCATTCTGCCCAAGACACGTGGCACCTCTTGAGCCACTCACAATGTTCCAAGTGTCATTACTACCTTCGCCACACCAGCGATCTGGAATTCCGGCCCATATCTCGGGTCGGCCAATAGCGTGGTAGCTAGATTTCGCGAGGCAGTTCCAACCGGTGGAGTCCATTTTGTTATCGAGATCTAGAAACATTCGGTTTTTGACGAAGCCTCATTTTACCCTTTTAAGAAAATTAGGATTTTCTCGAAGGGTTTCATAAAGTTATCATCATCCTATTAATTAATTTAAAATGTGTGCGACATAGAATTTCATTTATGTTTGGAATATAAAATATTTTCAAAAATGCATCCCCATAATAATGAAATATCTTTGAAAATTCATCCTATTAAAGATATATAATTATATTCGGAAAGAAATTAGTGTATAAATTTTGTTAATTATTTTAAGAAAATAACATTATTTTTTATCAAGCACTAGTCTATGGAAATAAATTTATTTAAAAATAAGCGATAATTTAGTTATTAAATTTAATTTAATTTATAAATAGTACAACTTTATTTGTATAAAAAAAAGCATGATTGAATAAAATTTAAAGGATAAATAAAAAATGAAATTATAAATATTTAAAATAAGATTAATGAGATAAATAAATTATATTCAATATTAAAATTGCAATTTATTTAATTCAAATGTATTCCATAAATTTCATAACATTTTTAAATATTAAATTATCCATATAAGTTATATTAAAAACATACGATTAGAAATTGAAAATAAAATGAACAAACAACAAAAGTTTAATATAATGTAATATATTATAATAATTATTATTTTAAAAGGCTATATTACAAAAAAAAAAACTAACTAAAAATATCAAATTTGATAGATAAATGTAAATTTAATTATTAAACTAGTATAAAAAAATTAAATAGAGAAATTCGGATCAATTGGAGTACAGCAGGAATAAACCACATAGGCCATAGGTCGAAAACAAAGTCGAGCCAATTTGATAGATTTTATTTTAATATTAGAATTTTATAATTCAATCCTTAAAAATTTAAATTAAAGTAAGTTGATTCAACGAGCTCAACCCATATTATGAGCTCTATGTACCGGTACTTCTCCTTCAAAATCATTCGAGGAAAGGTTCAAAGTCCGGAAGGGAATAGTAGCAGTATCTTGGAATTTCACTGTCGGGTTTTGTGAGAAAAATGCATTTGTTCCGGAGCCTCTCAGAGGAATTCAACGATTAGGGATAGCCCTCATCAAGATTCTCACATGCATACTCAAAAGGCGTTCCAATGCGTCCCAATTTGCGAAATTTATAGAGATATCTGGGCATCTTGGTTTTAGGAAATGTCAATTCAACAAAGGTTTCTCAAGCTGCCCCACTTCCGGGAAGTGAACCGAGATTATTTCTAGCCAAATTAGAGGATTTATTTCATAAACCCATGTCGGGGATATGCAAAACAACATTATTTGCCTTGAAATATGATAACAAGTTGTGGCAATTTCGAAAAGTTGAAGATATCTTCACGAAAATTATTTTCCCACTCTGGCGGAGGCGATTCAACAATGTTAAGTTTCAATAGAAGAAGGATTCGCGACAACTCATTTATTCTGTGCATATTTAATGCGATCAAGTTTGCAATTCCAGATGCTTCTTTGGAATGTTTCGAGACTTGGTTCTTTGCCAGAATGATAGCCAGCTAGTTTGGGTTGAGGGTTGCCCTAAGGAATTGGGCAGCACCTCAAAATTTTATTAACTGATCGGGACAATATTTTTAATCGGTACAGGTTGGTCAAGGAGGAGATAAAACCCAGGTTATTGGCTTCCTCACTTCCTACATAGGTGCTAGTATGCTAGACATTCCCGGCCGGGAGAGAGGTTTGGAGATTTCCAAAATTAATAGCCATCCCACCAGAAAATTGATTCGGTGACAGATCAAGTACTTCAAGATTTGATGCATTTGATAATGACAACGGAATGAGTCCACTAAGTCGATTTACATGAACAAGAAAGTCTGTGAGTTAGGGAGGGTGGAGTACCCTAGATTCGGAGAACTTCCTTGGTGATTAGAATTGAACCACGAAATTGAGCCGAGAGATGTAAGATTGGTATTAGATGTGAGATGATCTTTGGATGTCGGTTTGGTTCACGAGAGAGTACAAGTCTCATTAAGCTTTGAGGGTATTAGAAATCAAAAGAGATGGAAACATAGTAGAGGAGCGGAGAGATAAAGAAGGAAATTTCATTCTCTATTGCCCACAAACCAAAGCGTGAAGAACAAGATAACCATGCTGAAAAGGGAAGTCTTCACCATTCACGTGTCACCCCAAACAGCCTTATCGAAAAGGAATAAAGAAAACCGATTAATCTAAAGGTTAGTCATCAAGACTCCCCTCGAGGTGTAAATACAATTTATGTATAACCATCTTGTTTATGAGCACCTGAAAATGACTTTGGATGCAGAAGCTTAAGTCGAAACTTAAAATGGTGAGGTATGTGATGAAACATGTAGTGTCTTTAGCATACCGACGAATCTATTCTCTCCTGAAACATGACGATGGAATCTCACATCATGTTTGTGCATTCATAGTACACTTGGATTTGCGACAATGCGAAGAAATGTTTGATTATCCTGGAAAACAAGGTTAAGACCCCACATGTTTCACCTGCCAATCAGTCAACAAGTAGAGTAACAAAGTGATTTCACAAATGGCAGCAGCCATAGACTGATACTCTGCTTGAGCAGAAGAACGAGAAATGGTAGGTTGTTTCTTTGACTTCCAAGAAACCAGTGACGACCCAATGAATATACAAAAGCCAGTAATTGAACGTTTTGTTTCTTTGCAAGTAGCTGTCGGCGCTCTGCAAAAAGCATTCCACTTGAAGTTTACTACTTGTTGAATAAAACAAGCCTTGACACGGGTACTTTTGATATATTAGAACCTCATGCGACCTTGGTAGGAATCCATGGTGATGATAAAAGCGGCTTAATCGGTTGACAACATATGCAACATCAAAGTGTGCAATTGTCAAATACAACTTCGGTCTTAGTCCCATCTGAAAGTAGGGCTGTGAAGCCTTCTTCATCAAATGAGGTTTGAGATTAGTCTCCGCGGGTGTGAGACTAGTTTGCTTCCCGACATACTTGATTCATTCAGCAAACTCGGAGCATATTTTCGTTGGCATGAAAATAGAAATTTAGACTCTGAGGCTATTTCAAGCCCCAAAAAATATCTAAGATCCCCCAAGTCTTTCATCTTGAAATGAGCTTGAAGTTGTTCTTTAATGTCTTCCATAGCTTGAGCACAATTGCTTGCTATAATTATATCATCAACTTAAACTAAGATGGCCAAAAGATTAGTTTCAAAATGTTTCATAAATAAAGAATGACCACCATGAGGGTGAGCAAAACCATTGCAAATTCATCTGACAAAATTTACTATACCATTAGCATGAGCTTGTTTTAGCCCGTACAAAACTTTACCCAACTTACATACAATGATATGAGGCGAAACTCCCCTGCTGGACGATATCGCGTGGTAAGGTCATATAAACACAACCAGAGAAAGGTCACCATGTAAGAATGCATTGGTGACATCCATTTTAGCATATGACCAACCATTTACTACGGCAATAGATGATAAAGGCACCCAGTCACAAGTTTGTAATGGGAGAAAATGTATGAAAGTCTACCTTCTTGTTGGTGCCAGCCTTTAGCGATAAGGCGTCTTTATGACACTCAGCCAGGTTCCATCGACTTTGAATTTTACTTTGTATATCCATTTTGCAGTGGATGTGCTTTCAGTGGTAGAGAAACAATGGACCATGTCTTAGCATGTTCAATATACTTTGAGTTCGGCCCGACCGTGGCTTCACACCATATAGAGATTGAGCGGCTTCCACATAAGTGGTGGCTTAGTTTTGGTGGTAGAGAAGAACAACTTCTTGTATGGGGGGGCCGATCTATGGTATGAAAGAAAGAGTTGATATAGGATATAGTGTATGTGGCTTTACGGCTAGGGTGAAGGGACAAGATAGCAGTGATAATCCTTTAGATAAGCCGGGTCTTTTATAGTCCTTTGAAGGCGTATTTTACGGCACAGTGTACCATCAATATTAAAAGGTTGGTCTTGAGTAGCATCGGTGTTGGTACTTCTTTGGATGAAGAATCGAACGATGTGATCATCCCCAAGGGACGATAGGCGTAGGTAGCACTTTCGATCCGTTCAAATCATGATTAATATCTTCATGATCGCAAAATGGAACAAAGTTTCATAAAACTTGACATCACGAGAGATGAATATCATGAGTTTCCAAGTCGATAAGCTTGTATCCTTTGTAATTTGAAGGATAACGAAACGCGACATGCCCTTGGACTGAATTTGTCTTCTATGAAAATGTGGATGCATATTCAAACATCAAGACTGCCGAATGGCGCCCGCGGGGAGCACTCTTGTGTAAACCTTCATATGGTGTTTTGTTACCTAAGAGTGGGGAAAGAGTCCGGTTGATCAAGTAAATTGCTGTAAGAACACAATCTCCCCAATAACAGATATGAATAGTGAACTGGGAGTATAAAGATCTTGCAACATTGAGAATGTCAGCGTGTTTGCGCTCATCACCCCCATTTGTTCCGGTCGTTCCATCCACGAGAGATGTGGAAATAGTTCGCTGAATTTGAAAATGTTCACATGAAGGCTAGTTCATGAGCATTGTCTTAACGAGCGGTTGATTGCCACCTTGTGCGATTTAAAACAAGGTCAAAAAAATTTTGGAAATATAGTCGGTGTTGAAGATGTAACTCGAGAGGAGTGGAAAAAGGCGAGGATAAAGATCGTTGGATGATAGTTTTGGGACTGATGTTGTGCTATAAAATGTCGATATTAGGTTGGGAAAACAAGCGGGGTAGTGTATAAAACAAACGTCGCCCAAGAATTTGATTCCCCAGGATACATCAGTTCTTCAGAGTAGAGTAGAAGATAAGCTCTGGCACAGGAACAGCAGAGTGAGAATGATATTCAAAGTTGCAGAAGAAATGAGTTTGAAAAAAAAAGTGTATTTCAAACTTAGAATTTGTCACGCCCCGATCCCCCAGCCTAGTCGGAAGAAGGGGCGCGAACGCGAACTGGGACTCTTTACCTGCTTTTTCAGACATTGGTGTGCCCAAGTCTTATAACTAAATCAAAATATCTTATCCAAAGATACAAAAAAATAAAACTCACGAAGTAAGTAGTAATTGTTCTGATGTTAATACATACGATCCTAGCCCCATTTACATATACATATACAAAAAAAAAAATTGTACATTACATTTACATATGAGGCCTTCAGAACCTACATGTGGGTGAACCCTTGCTAGTGTGCTAGCCCGAGTAGTATGTGGAATATCGCGAACGTCCTCCTGCATGCCTACGGATTAAAACCGGAGTGCTAAGTTTGCAACAGTAGGAAACATATGACTTATATATGTACACATGCATTGATACTCTTGTACAATAAAGGCGTATAATAATAACTTGGTCTTCGTTAAGCGAGATATCAAGTTTTCAATGAATTCATATAACAAACTTATACTTTCACTTGTACTTATAGCAGACTTATACTTGTTCAAATCTCCCGTAGGACACATACTTGTACCTATTACAGACTTATACTTGACCCGGATCTCAGTAGGAACTCTGGAACTTATGCTTGTACATAAGTACGTGGGTATTCATGGAACTTATGCTTGTATGAGTACCAGTAGTCTTATAGAACTTATATTTATCTGAGACCATAAGTCTTTGATGTTAATTCCAGGGATCTGTTGTCACCGTCGACCTGACTTGTGTATCTCATATCATGAGACTCATACATGATAAAAATAACTGGCTCATACATCCATACTCACCCAAAATGTATATTTTTATGCAAAAATAAGTGAATTTACAATTTGTTTTGATTACAAATTATCCAGCGAGTCTTTACCTGAATTTTACCAAAATACATAACGAGCATATGGCCCTTCTTGATCTCTAAGACTTGAATCGTCCTATAGCGGTGAACCTTAGGTACACGAAATAATTTTCCTCGACGAATTGAGCAATGCCAGTAATTGGAGTATCCTACATGGGTTACTCCCTACCTAAGTGCTCATGCATTAGCAAACCAAACATTAAGCCAAGCATATGTTTCTACTTTGAAATATCTGCATGAAATGGATGAGAATGTGACTCACCCACCTCCACTTCTACAGAGCCTTACCAACTTCCTCTGCATTACCTCGTAGTGTGAGAAAACTTTATTTTCAAAACAAAATATTTTTGTTCTTGAAAACCTCAATACATTTAGATGGAAATCTATTAGACCCGACCTAGAATTGAATTCTTGAGATGAATTCTGAAACGATCATGGGTCTTCCTCAGAGATGAAGCGTTGGACGCTCTCAAAACAGTTCTTCGGAAAATCTTCCTTTGAAATTCATTTAGTCGTACTTTTTTTGTTTCTTTTAATATTTGCTGTTATTCTAGGTTAACCCAGTGCATATGAAAATTTGGCTATACCATTCACAACAATCGTATTTAATATATCAAGCATGCATATATTGTAAAAATTAACCACAATAACATATTTATTCATTCATAGCATGCCACCAGCGTGAAAACCATGGGCTTAATAAGCAAAATTTAACAAATTAATTTAGATGGCAATGACCTGAGCCACTTTGAAGATCAACGTAGAGCAATCTGACTACTGAGTCTGTTTGATTACTACAACCATTACAAAGTTTCTCCTCGGTCCCAATGCTTTTGGAGATGAAAACACGTGGCCATCAGGACATCAGGGTGTCTGTCCCATTAAAATAGCTCTTGGCTAAAGAATAAATCAGAAGGAGAAAACCCTACCTCTGGGTTAACCGAAGCTCACGAAAATGTGTCATGGCGCGGCCTTGCGTAGAGCCAATAGCCTCTTGCTTTCGTGACCAAGTGTCCAAAGCCTTGAAATCTGGGAGAAAGTTAAGACTCTCTCTCTATTCTGTTTCGCTCCCTCCTTTGCAGGATACCAGGGCCAAGGAGAAGATGCTCTTTTTCTTTTCATTTTCATTCCCACTTGTCCTCTTAGTTTTGACTTTTAAGGGCTGGATTTGACATGGCTTAATATAGTGTTCATCTCTTATCCTCTCACTATTCATGTGACATGTGTCACATGATACATGTACTGGGTGGCCCTTGTCACATCACATGCCTCTCATATCATGTGTACTTCTCACAAGCTGTCATACGACACCCGACACCAGGTGCCTCGAAAGACGTGAAATTCCGACTGTCTCGGAATTCGATGAAATTCAATGTGGTATCTAGATTTCACGAGACGATTCCAACGGTGAAGTCCGTTTCGTCATCAAAGATCTAGAAAAATTTTGGATTTTGACCGAAATTACCATTTTACCATTTTTTAGAAAATTAAATTTTCCAGTTTTATAAATTTTACAATTCTTATTTATGATGTACATTACTTTCTTCTTATTAAACATCAAAACAGCATCATATAAGCGTTGGATTACCTAAGCATTAATAAGAAATGAGTAGGACACAACATAATAAGTACGAAGATGCGAGTGCGATGCGAGGTGCCGTAACAAGCGAGTGTGAAGCGGTCGAGCGTGTGCGCGCAGTAATAGAAGTGTTGTAACCTTGCTTGAGTGCAACCTTTGATAAAATGCCGAGTACTATACGTGCCTGCCCACGTAATAGAAGTTTCGTGTCATTCACTATATGGTCTTAAGTATTCCTACAATTATATGTGTTCAGGAACTTGCTATCTTATCATAGGGCGTTAAGTTTTCCGCCGAACTCGTAGAATTTACATTACGAACATGAATGGGCCCTTTCATACGCCATGGGATCCTCATTTGTCCAATAGGCGAGTCTTGGCTCGCGGAAAAACAAAACAAACAAAAACACAACATTTCCATCACTGTGAACAATGGCCGCCGCAGTGAACGTAGTCATTCTTCCTTCGACTACCTTAGCGTGGACCCCACGTCTTGCCCGGATTTTTATCATTTCTTCATTTTTTCAATCAAGCCCAAAACTCTTAGAAATACTCCCAAGGCATCACTAAAAATAACTCCCAAATGGAGTTAACTTGACAAACCAAACATATAGAAGGGTGGGGTTTTCGAGCCAGACTTAATCACTTGTAAGTTAGGTCGGAAATTCCTAACACCCCGAGCATGTCTCGAACACCATAAACCAAAATCCATACAATCCCTTACTTATCTTATACAAAATAGGTTTTACCAACCTTTTCAAGACATCTAGGTTATGATGCATTCTTAACTAAACCAGGAATGGAACCACTAATATCCATCTGAACACATCGCAGCATCCATGCTCGAAGTGTAATCCATACGACATAGTTTCCATACGAATCTAGTTCCATACCTTTCCTCCTCTTCTTCTTCTTCTTCTTCTCCTCTTATTCTTCTCTTCTCCTGCCCTCTCTTTGCTTACGTTTTGCTCCCAAAAATACGAATAAAGACCCAGAGTGGTCTTATTTGATTACTCATTTCATAAAGTATTGTTTGGCCATCAAAAAATGCATTAATTTGAAGCAGTTTCCTTTTATTACACTTTGGGTCTTCATCTCTCCTCTATTTGCACCACAAGTTATTCATATTCCACTTTTGGCATATAATCTTATAATCTATAGCATTTATATCTCATTTTGACAAATTACAAAATTACCTTACTTATTCAGGGTTTCTCAGTTTTCACGTTTTGCATTTAAATTACGAAAAATTCAAATTATACCTACAAAATACCCTAAACATCTTTGAGACGGCTAGGGTATATTTGGTGTTATAGAACTCATTTGATTATAAGGTAAAACTATAGTTTGTCGATACCATTAGAATAAAAATTAATTCGAAGCGTTACAGTTAAATACAAAATTATTTGTAATTGTGACACCCCAAAGCGGGAATCAGTTGACAGTCGTCAACTCATGGAGCTCACTGCGGATGTAGTTTTGGCTTTTCCTCACAAAATGAGGCGGGAATCTCCTTTGTCACGGGGGCTCTCCCAGTCTGACACAATCCTGTAATCAAATGATGACCACCACCAGGTCATATGCAAGTAAAATAATGGCCACTTGGGCCTGCATCAATCTTTCAAACATATAAGCGCATGACCTATAAAACCGTAGTCCATAAGAGTTTTAGAATTATCCGCTCTTATACAATAAAATACAACCCATATATATTTACAAAATATATATTAAAGCCACAATCAGACTTTCTTCATATGTGCGATCCCGAATACGGGTCAGCCGTCACCTTTTTGACATTACTGAGGGGTCCCGCCGGGGTAACAAGCCCGTTAGTGATAATCTCTAAAGGGCTACTCCCCACTAAATTGCACATGATGATGCATAAATCAGGCACATCCCAGTCTGCGTAATACGGTCATCTCCCGTGCCATGAATGAGACTCGACTCACCATGCCCCATGCAGAGCTCTCGTCGGCTCCATCGCTCCAATATGTCATTGAGTAATAATATGTCAGTCCTCACCGACCTCGTCTCACATGCATACACCCGGCGCTGACCATTGTCACTTGGTATTACGATGACCAGTATGAGTATCAACCATTACCCAATGCAAAGTGTCAATGGGCAAGCAAATCCCGAGTCAATCGGGCTCTACTATCACCTGACCCGAAGTCTATGTGATAAACATGACCGTGTGTCTTCTTTTGAAACAGCTTATAACTTCGGGTGATCTTTGTAGGTCATCTTACACCCCTCCAGAACTATGATATCGGGTCTCTTTTATCATGCCAGTTCTCACTGACTCCCTCGAACATGCATTCTGCCGCCGAGATGAAAACCATTTCAAACAAGTATTTGTTTTTAGCAGTGGACAACCCTTCGATATAAATGATGAATGGACTCAGATAATCTATTTTGTAGACAACCCCTCAGGTGTATCAATTGGGCAGACTCAGACGATTGATCATGCCATGGAATGAAAACCCTCGATGTTATTAGTGGACACACTCAGATAAATAATATTGTTGATCGACAACCACCTCATGCGCTCACTCTGTTCTAGGGTGCCCCGGTGCATATAAATGCGATAATTATTCCATTTCTTAACGTCGCGACTCATTTGGGCGTGTGTTATTAATCAAGCCCACTAATCAACACCTACGCGGTGTTGATCCTAGCAAATGTACTCACGACACACCCCGTGAGCCCCAACAGTATCGATCCTGACTATGCACTCACACCCACAATTTCTAAGGTTACCCCGGTGCATATATCAGATGCATGATGTCGAATTCCGACCATTCATGTTGAAGTATATTCACATATATATTGTATGAAATTAATCCACATAAAACATCATTATCTCAAGTCCACGATCAATTACACCCAATTGGCTCACATGTTCAATTAACAAAAATCTGAAGCAATTCATTTTGAATCCACACTTTCGACCATACACATTTTCACCACGAAAAATAATTTTTGTGTCACTATTCATCATTACTATTCCGTTATTCATTTTCTATTATATACACACAAAAGCGGCCCAAATCTTTGGACCCATATAAACGGGCACATCTTGGTCCCTTCCGCGGTTCATCACTTAGAATATTGTGATACAAAACACACCACAAAAACGAAGACATCGGTCTGGGAGCAAAACAAACCTCAACACACGATCGGAATTTTTAATGATCGAAAAGTGCAATCATGACTATCTAAAAGCAGTCTACATAAATTCAATGACTGTGTAAAGCAGTCCACGAGAATTCAACGGATGTCAAAATAATCGAAAATTCCTAAAAATTCCCTACGCTCGGTCAGATTTGGGGCGAAATTTCTGACATTTCACGGTCCTACAAGCCAATTCTCAACCATTAAATAGCCTTTAGGCTGAAATAACACAAGTAGGAAAATTTTCCTGCCTCGTGAGTTTGACGAAACTCCAAGATTTTGATGTCACCGCGTAGCTCTAGTTAGATGGTGGCAACTTTGCCTTGGTCTACGGCCCGAAAAGCTTTCGTCCAGATTTTCATAGATCTAAAGAAAAGCAGAAAAGAAGAAAAATAAAAATAAAAATATCTCCTCCACGCTTTCTCCCTCCCTCCTCCGTCTCACCCTTTTTGTGATTTTATCCTTTCTTTTATTATATATATATATTATTTGAAATACATGACAGTTTATATTCTGTTCCATTTGGATCAGTTTCTATCCGAACAATTTATTTCTTTCGTTCACTTTATTTTAAATGAACGAACTTGGCCAAGTCATTTCACGACTTAAGATTTTAGTAAAAATCTAGTCCCTTAGAATCCTTGGCCTTATAACCCATAAAATCGTAAAATATTTTGCTTGTCTCATAATTAAGGCGAAACTTTTCTAAGTCACTTCAGATTTGTGAGGACGAATTTAACGGCAATCAGTTTCGTCTCAAGATACAGAGAATTTTCGGTTTCATTTGAAATTACCGTTTTACCCTTTTTCAGAAAAATTGAATTTTTCTCTGGTTTTTCATTCTCCCCCTTAATGAATTTAGTCCACACAGAAATTCATGCACATCTGCCCATCACTCACATGCATATACTACCTTAAATCGAAGACCGTGTCAGGTATGATGACCCTCCTGGTCACATTCACTAACAACTTGGGTAGTTTGTCCAACTCATCCATGTCAGAATGACATCAAAACCCAGAATGTCACACCGCCTCGACCCGACTCACCACCTTAGATCTGGGAATTTTCACATACAAGGGGCTTTCCAGAGGCATAACCTCTAGTGAGCCAAGAAGAGTTGATCCTCCTTTCTCTTTATAGGCACTCGCATCTCGAATGCCTTGAGGCGTCATCCATCTCTCTCTGCTGGCGGGGCTGTCGACCATGAGTCCATGTCTTCTGTATTTGACCTGATCTTGGCGAATGGGCCAACAGTCCATTCTCAAATCTCACGACCTTAGCCGCATGGCAGCCATAGTCATCTGGCGTTGACTGGAGTGAATCAGCCATATATTCATCTGTCAATGTTCTGCCTCAGCTCTGGAACTCTTAGGCCTTTGCATGTCTATCAGTGGTCGGAAAATACTTGCTCATAAAGAGCCCATGGAACTCTGCCCAAGTCATTGCCTCTAAATCCTTAGAGGTCTTAACCCGATCCCTTACATGGGGACTCACCCCACGCAGGCATAGCTGCACGATCTTGCCAGGCGCTACGTAAGAAAGTGCTATATCCATGCGCGCCCGATACATTCTCAATCTCACGCGAACCGATGGTGCCGCCACCCGCTGGATCCTCGATATAACGCCCGGAGGATGATGGCGGCTGAGGCTTCAAAGTTTACCGGACTCTGACTACCGGCGCGCGTGGCTGCAATGGTGGCGGCTACAGCGGCGACGCTCGGCGAAAACGCTGGTCGATATTGCTATGGTGCTTCTTCCTCGTGCGGGCGACCTCTCCGTCCTGCGGCCTCGACTCCCCGCCATCTACACATGTCAGTAGCCTTGAGCTTTGTTAATCTCATTTCGGTCGGCGCTAGTAATACCGCGACACAATTACTAGACTTAAAACCATGAACGACCGCGTTCATAGCCTAAGTGGTGCTACTTTCCAACCCTCCTTTATTTTTCCAGTAATTATTACTTTAGGTTTCATTTCATTTTCGAACCCCTAGGTTATAGTTCCTAACCTTAGCGTTCACTTCTTCCTATATACAATATGTCATGCATATAATTTTTCCCACCCTTGATAACCACACAATCCACATTTCCCATATACATCATCAAGGTGTATAAGTTTTCCGCGTGATAATGTAACACCTGATACTTATGATCAGAACATGGAACACACATCAGAACCTGACCTGGAAACACATATGCATGGTGGTCTAAACCCGTCCCATGAACTCCTAGGTATTGATGTACCTAAGCTGCAAATACCAAGCTATGACATGTATCAATTTCTGCAATAGCAATGGCGCTCGCCCATGTCCCTCAAGCCACTAGGTAGTCGTATGCATGTTCGATACCAAGTGTGCCCCCAATAGGGGTCCGTTGACAACCGTCTGACCCTCGCGGGAATACTCGTGGATGTCGGGTTGCAGGCACCCTCCTGTCGAGGCAGAATCTCCCTTTATGCGGGAGCTCTGCAAGGTACAACCTGTCCTAATAATCGACAATGACCACACGGAGTGCATGCGAGTAAAATAATGTGGCCACTTGGGCCCTGCATGTCTCAAACATATAAGCACATGACTACCAAAATCATAGTCCATAAAGTTTGAATTACATAAATCATATCTGATAAAATACAACTCATATATATTTACAAAATATATATTAAAGCCACAATCCGGCTTTCTTCATATGTGCGGTCCCGAATGCGGGCCATCTGCACCTAACCTGTACCTGAAAGGGGGGTCCCACGACGGGGTGAGCAAAGCCCAGTAGTAATAATCTCCTACAAGGGCTACTCCCCACCTAAGTGCACATGCAATGGTCGCATAATCAAACACACATCCAAGTGCAACATACACATGTCTGAATGTCTGCATGCATAAATGAGACTCGACTCACCATGCCCCCATGTATCTAGCTCTCATGGCTCCATCACTCGATATGTCATTGGGTAATAATATATCCAGTCACTCACAAACTCGTCTCACATCATCGCTTAAGCTGCGACGGCATCATTTGATATTACCAATGACCAGTATCGAGCGCCTCGCAAACCGACTAACGATGCACGAAGTGTCAGCGGGTAACAAATCGACCGATCAGGCTCTTATCTGACCGAGTACCGCGCGATGACATGACGTGTGTCTTCTTTGGACAACATGACTTTTCGGGTGATCACGCGAGGTCTCTTACACCCATCACCATTACCAATGTCAGCGGGTCTCTTACACCCATACGCCTCGAGTTCTCATTGACTCCCTCAAACATGCATTCTACCATGAATGAAAACTATTTCCAAACAAGGTATTTGTTTTTAACACGTGATGGACACAACCCTCAGATAAATATTTGTGGACAACCCTCCGGTGTATCATCAATTGGGTGAACTTCGACGATTGATATATGGACAACTTCCCTCCGATGTATATCAATTGGGTAGACTCACGGCGATTGATATTATATGGACAACCTCAGATGTTGTAGTGGACCTCAGATAAATAATATTGTTGGTCAACCCTCGAACAGAATTTTCATCAAAAACACCTCATGCACTCCTCTATTGTTCTAGGGTTGCTGATGCATATGAAATGCAATAGAGTCATTTCATTTTTTTAACGTGCGACTCATTTGGAGCGTTGTCTTATTAATCAAGCCTTATAATCAACACCTCACGTGGTGTTGATCCTAGCAAATACTCACGACTTTTCATCAAACACCTAACACGATTAATAGATCTCAACTATCTGCTCTTTAATTTTCTAGAGTTACCCCAGTTATATGATTAATGTCTTAATTCCAACTCATTCATGTTAATATATTCCACATGCATATATATTAACAATTAAATCACATAAAACTATGTTATGCAAATTCACAATCAATTACACCAAATTAGCTCACATAGGCTAATTAACAAACAAACAATTCATTTGAATCACTCAATACTATTTCACACAAAAAATAGCAATTTAGTGTCACTATTCATGTTAACATTGCGTTACTATTCACGTTATTCATTTTATTAATAACACACAAAACGGCCCCAAATCTTGGACTATATAAAAAACGGGCACCTCTTGGTCCCTTCACGGTTCATCAGAATATTGGCGATTACCAAAACACACCGCAAGCAGAAGACATCGAGTCTTGGGAGCCAAACCAAACCTCAACACGGTCAAGAAATTGCACAGAAAATAAGTCAAAAAGATTACATCATGTTTATTTAGCAGTCTTGAAAATTCAACGAAGCGTAACAGTTAGAGTCAAAGCGGTGTCTAAAAATAGTCCCGAAGAAGAAAAATAAAAATAAAAATATCTCTCCTCCAGAAACTTTCTCCCTCCCTCCTAAGTCCTCCATTTTTTGTGATTTTATCCTTTTTATTATTATTATTATTATTATTATTATTTTGAATACAGTTATATTGCTTCATTGGATCCGTTTTGTCATTAATTTATTTCTTGGTTACTTTATTTTAAATGAACTTAGCCCCGAAGCCATTTCGACTTAGAGATTTTAAGTAAAAATCTGTCACAAATCATGGCTGCTTATAATAACCCGGAAAATGCGTAAAATATTTTGCTGTCTCGAATTGACAAACTTTTCTGGGTCACTAGACCGAGGCAAATTTAACGGTGCCAATCTGTTTCATGGAGTCAGGAATCTAAGAAGAAATTTACGGTTTCAAGCGAAATTCTTGTATTTTACCCTTTTCGAAAAGATTGATTTTCTGTGTTTTTACAATAATAATTAATACGAAACGTTACAAAATTAAAGGGAGCAAAAAAATGAAGAATTTGTAATAATTAGGCGTATGGATTAAATGCACATTTGGTATTAGAATTTAATTCAAAATCAGCTTTGATTTATATTTCTTTAGTTTTATAGCTTTGAATAGTTTTGATTTTTGTGCTCAAAACTAAAAAAATTTATTTGAAACCTGAAAACAAAATTGATTTGAAGCAAAACGAATTTATACGATATTCAAATCTGAAATAAATCCATCGATTTGCGAAATTGAGCTTCTTGCATTTCTTGTGCCGCGAGGGCTCCCCTTTTCGAGTCATGTCTGAGCCTGTGGTTTTGAAGTATATAAACCAATAAAAGACTCTTATATTTTTTCCATGTGGGACAACAACTTTTTGAAAACTAGTATTTACTAACAATCCCCCACATTTTTCAAAAAGATGGTTGTATTCAACAACACAATTTTGTATTTAAAAAACACTTTGTTTGGAATATGGAAGAAGGTGTAAGTACCTTAAATTTGGTGTTCAATGAACTACGAACCAAACAAAGATGAATAAGATTTAATTTACCGCAGTATTGGTGAAGCATAACTTCTATGATTGATACTCTTGATCGTAAATTAGGGACCTTATCATGACACACATCCGCGATTCTTGTTATTCAAATGCCATTCTGCGGTTTATGAGGCCATGCGTGATTAACTGCAGGTGTGAGGGAAGGCACGTCATACATTTCGTGGGATGACCGCTCTGCGGCTGGTGTTGTCAAAACGCTGCATTATCATGTACCTGAGATGAAATCAGTGGAGCTATTGCATATCTCTCAAATTATACGTTCAACGACTTGCGCCGCATGGGATCAGACAGTTTGTTATTTTACGGGGTTAACTCAAGGTGACTTGTTATACCCATATGTTATATTCTAGCGGGATCTCTCAGTCACAAGATTTGGGTTCCATCACTATATTCTATAATGACTATTAAATCAGTTTCTACTCGATGTTCAAGTGGTACTGACTCTAAATTGAATGAGTTGGGCGAAATTAACAGGCGTTACATAATCATCAAATAAATTTCATCTTTCTCATCTTGTTTCTAACACTCAATATCTTAGACTGAATATGTTTTGTTTTATAAATGGATAACTTTTAATTCTTCTGAATCAATGTTGGCATGGGAATGCATGTGCGGTTGCGAAGTATTATTATATTCGAAGAATTGCTGTTTTAGATTTTCGCCGACACTTTGACTATTTTGCGTGAACCCAAAGAGGCCATAATCTCAAATCATGGTAAAAATGGCTGTTGAGGATTCTGTTTGGTGATTTCAAGCTGTGACACCACCTCTACAGAAATAAAGAGAACATGGCAACGTGGTTTCATCGTCAGATCAAGTCAGGTTAGCATGGTTAACATCTTCCAACATAGCGAAATCCGTATATAAGATATCTGCCAGTTCGTGATGCCCCTTAAGTATTTCATTAGTCTGGTAATGCCTCATTGATCATTATTGGATTGTAATGTATGATACTTAATATACACACTCATATATGCTATGTTAGTCTGAAAAGTTCATCGAATGCATCGAGACTCTAATAATGCGTGCATACTCGGCTTGACCCACGGGATCACTCGATTTTCAATTGGTGGGTGTTGTTAGCATCATAAGGGGTACTCACAGGTTTGGCATCTAAATGTCTGAAGCTCTTGAGTATTTTCTCCACATAATATTCTTGTGATGGCTTTTATGCCATCACCCATCTTGTGATTTTCACAAAGTACCTTAGTTTCACCCATATCTTTCATGTCCATTTATGAAGCTGAAATCTGTGCCTACTCTTTACCTCAGGCTAGGGCTAAAGATCAACATATCATCTGCACAATCACACAATGATTACACATTCTTTTTCTGTACACTTTGTATATACACATTTATGCCATGACTTAAATAAAGCTCGTTAATCGACAAAACATTATCAAATTTCTCATGCCCTTTGTTTAGGTTGCTTGTCGAAGTATGTCTAACATTCGAGTTGTAACATGTAAATTTCTTCCTCTAAGTCTCCATTTAAAAAATAAAATAAAATAAAATAAAAACTGTTTTAACATCCATTTGATGGATAAAAGTCTATGAATAGAAGTCAAAGCAATCAAAAATACGAATGGAAAAAATCCACAAAGTAAGATTAGCAAATGTATCAAAGAATAGTCGACATTTTGTTTTGTAGAAAAGCCTTTTTCTACTAACCTAGCTTCATATTTTTCAATAAAAACCATATGCTTAAATATTTTATTTTGAAAATCCACTTGTAACCTTGTGTTTTTGCTCCTAAAGGTATTAAATGGAGGCTAACTCCGTTTAATTCTTTAAAATAGAGTCAAACTGGTTTTAATGGCTTCTTTCCAAAGTAATGTGAGGAAGGAATTGCTTCAAAATAAGAGAAGCAGTTCATTTTTCAGCTAAGTATAAAGTCATCTCCAAGGGAAACCTCTTTTGTCTCTTACTCCGTCTCAACTCATCATAGAAGCTTCCATATGATCCTGATAGTGGTCACATGCTCATCATATGGTTCTATATATCCATAATTGTGGGTTATTATGAAATTTCAGAAAGTAGAAAATGTGTTCAAGAATGGCATTTTTGTCTCAATAATAGTTTTGCTTTCTGAAAATCACTTTTCAAAACTAGAAATATAAGCTGCATTATTTACTAAGCATACCAAATAAACATGCAATCGAAGTCTTTAGTCATTTTCCCTCTTTTTAGGATCGGAGTAACATAACCTTAGCAGAACACTTCCACACTTTCAAATATTTAGGTTAGATTCATGACCATTTCCATAACTTATAGGGTGTTTGGTTTCTTGTATGAAATTACATTTTTGTAGATGACGTACGAAAATGTAAGCCAGCCTAGATATAAGTGTTTGAAGCACTATAGTGAAATTTACATCATCTCTTTAAGAGTCTATTATTTCTTTCAACAACTTAAGATTTGACTCGAGTGAATAAGGAAGGTCACTTCATCAATTAAACTATTCATTTAATAATCATTAAACAAATGTATTAAACCCTCTGTCCGAGATCTAATCATTTTGATTTTCCTATCAAGTTGATTCTCTACTTGACTTTATAGCTTAGAACATATCAGCCTTCATCTTTATTTCTAAGCAAGTAAACTCTGGTAGACCTAGAATAAATCATCAATGAAGGTCACATAAAGTTTATTACCTCCTCTAGTCATAGGTTTTTTCCAAATATCTTGAATCATGAATGAATAAGTTCCTAACAGTTTTGTTCAAATATCACTCCGTGTCTTTCTAGTTAGCTTAGAGTGGCACATGTTGACATTACTTAAGTTTGGATAATGTTATTGATAAAGGCCTAGAGTTTGAATTTTCTTAATATCCACCTACTCACATGCCCCTAATCTGGCATGCCATATATCACTGGGAATCAACAGTAAAGCGAGAAGAAAAGGTACTCAATGATTTGGAGTTTTATGTCCTTGTTGTTGATTCGTGCCACAGTAGGGTGATCGGGAATCATAGGGTATATCCTAAGTTCCTCCTACTCGTAGTCCCGACTGCTATGAGTATAGCGGTCTAAGAGATTAGAACACGAGGATGGGTTTTCTTCGCACAAATGATTTAAGTGAAGTCAAAAGTAGTGAATTGGTTGGATTTTAGGTGGTGTTAAAGAAAGCAGGGAGTTAGTAGTTTGCAAGCTGAAAATAAAATGAAGAAAAGCCAAGAAAAAGAACTCCTTGAAGCATTAGACTCTTGGTTTTGAGTCCTAAGAGCAAATATAAGAGAGGTCCCCGGGTTCTATAGTATTGGGGAGGATGACATATAAATCATCTCTGTCCAGATCTTCATTTAGCTTTAAAGCAAACCTTAATAATTTTCCTTTTGATAAAAAGCATTTATTTAGCATTTTATGGTTCCTTCGGTGAAAGTATCATGTGGCTCGTCCTAAATGATTCGTAAGGGCAACTAATGAATCTCAGTGGATCTAAATAAGCATCCAACTGAACCTAAAGATTACCAAGTGACCAGTCAAGAGGATGCACTTACGGGTGAAAATATAACCCCTTAGCTTCTACCTCAGGTGGCTGCGTAAAGAGCAACTAATGGATATCCCAGTGTAATCTCTGACTAAGAATCTGCTTGAACCACAAAAACTTGCCAAGTGGCCAAAGTACATCAAAAGCTTTAAACCTAGAGTTGAAAATTTGGAACAAGGAAATGTCAAAACCTGGCTGCGTGAAACGGGGAACCAGCGGCCTTGAGATCCCACCCGGCCTTTTACTTCAAGGAGGGAAGGGTTTTAGCATACATCCTCCAGTTGTCATCATGGAGGGTTTGGCAGCTTGAAAGTGAGAGAAAGAGGAGAGAAGAGAAAATGAGAGCCAAAAAAAGCGGGGGCCACTTATGTTTCCTTTAAAGAACCAAAACTTAGGTCAACGGTGTTATACAATGGCCCCATATGGCCTTCTGAGCATGTGAAATACCAAAATAACTTAACTAGAATAATTACGGTGAGAATTTAGAAATGAAAACCAAAAGCGATGATTTGGATAAAAAAAAAACAAAAGCAGAAATTTCGCACACAGTGATTTTCGCTATCATAGCGAAAATTCACTATGATAGCGAAAATTCGCTATCATAGCGAAAAATATAGACATAGCGAAAATTGAAATTTTCAGCATGCGACTTTTAAAACTGTGATGCGAAAAGATATTATCTGCGAAATTATCATCGTGTGAATTTACTATTCAACGTTGCGTTCCATTGCTTCTGCGGCCACTATTCCCACTGCATTCCATTTCTTCAAGCTTTGATATTCTTCATTCCCGGCTTGTTGAATTGATAGAAAACCATATGAAATTGATGGAAATCAACCCGACTTTGGTTATGATTGGATTGACACGATAATTTGGCTTTAATTCTTGTAAAAACTCTAACGGCCTCGGAATGCAATGGAGTGCAAGCTTGGGACACGGGTGTATCGATTGGGTTAATTACCCAACAATTATTTTACAAAAAACAAAAACCTATTAAAGTAGGGTTGAAATAGCACTTTTACAGGCCTTACAATACCCTTCAACCTACACATTGTACAGTCCACTATGATGCAAGAAGAAAATAATAAAAACATATAAAACTATAACAAATAAAGTTCTGAAAATGGTATTTCAAAAAGGTTGTGAATGAGTAATGCCTAACCCTAAGTAAAAATCATCAAAGCCCTTGTCGATAATTATCATGTGAGCGAATGAATGCCATACAAATTGAGTATTAAAGAGCCTCTTTCTTTGGTGAATCAACTGAGAAACCACACCCAAAATCTAAGTGTTTTGTTTGATCGGCTCTCAGCGATAAGCGCTAGTGCACTCTCCCTGACCTAGCTACTGACCCTGGCATTACTTCAAGCTTGACCTAGATAGATCAGGACCCACTCTTATTCCACAGACTTTGTGTTGTAGATTTTAATCTTGAATGGGCTCACTGAGTCAAGTATGGCAGGGATCTCTGGGGTGACTCCCAACTTGATTACAAGGCTTAGGGCACCCAGTCATGGGGATCTTTAGAGCCACAAACTCTTCGGGGTTTCCCCTCGGGACTTAGGAATGATTTCAGGACTCAGGCACACAACATTAGCTCACCATCCACCCATGTAGCGAACACTAAGTCGAGTGGCCTCTGACCGGTGAGTTTAGGACAGGGCTTTAAAGGCTTTTATGCATATACCCCCTCGGACCGTGCTTTTGGTTTCAAGGCAAAGCATTGCAATTTTTATTCTTTTTCTTTCTCTTTTTCTTTTTCATTTCTTTTTCTTTTCTTTTTATTTCTTTTTTGGGCGCATTGGCCTTAACTCCCCGGGGGTCCTTAACTTTGTGGCGGTCGATAGAGCTAGGAGTAGGTTATGCAAAGTAAAGGAGGTTGCGCGGAGTTTTTCGACCTATCATTGAAACCTAATGTGCTCGATTGTGTGGTTAGCTAAAGGTGGAAGAAAATATCAAAGAAATCAATAATTCAACCCAATCATTCACTCATTAGCATGGAACCAATCTAACATGATAGAATTGAGCAAAGGATTTCAATTATCCAACTTGAGTTAGGCAAAACCACAAAAAAAAAATTGGTTGCAAAATGGGTCCCGAATTTTGAAAAGAGCTAAGTTATATGGTATACTTGACTTTATAGAAAGGGAACCCGGCAAGCTATTGAACATAACAAAATGGGCTTGCTCAAAATAATCTAACAAAAGCATGAATCACAAAGGCCGCTGCCATTGCTCTCCAGGCCCCAGAGCATCTCGGTGTGAGTAGGGCTCGGATTGGAAAATTAGAGGAAGGAAGTGTTACCTCCTTGATGAGATCACGATCATTTCTGGATAGGAGACTTCGCAAGCTTTCATGGCACCTCATTCACTCCGTTTGGGCTTCATAAACAGTTGGGAGGAAGAAAGGGAAAAAGTGACGGATTAGACGTTTTAGTGCGCATTGTAATGTTTAAAGAATGTTCTTTCTGGCCATATTTAGATTCTACACTTTCTCTAAGATTTCCAACGGTACCAACGCCTAAAGCAGTTCGGATGAAAAAGTTATGGCGAAGCAAAATTGGAGGTCAAAAGTGAACTATAGCGAAAATTCGTATGATAGCCCGAAAATAATTTTTTTTATTTTTATTTTTAAAAATAAAATATTTAATAAATAACTTAAATAATATAAATAATAAAAACGATTTTTTTAGACAAAATTTTTTATTTATTTATATATACTGCTCTCTCTCCATATATATATATATCTATATATATATATATATATATATATATATTCTTTCTTTCTTTATATATATATATATATATATATATATATATATAATAATAATAAAGTAATAATAAAATAAAAATAAAAATAATTTTTTTTTTCAAAAATAAAATAATTAATAATAATAAAAAATATAAAAATAAAATAAAATGAAAATACTGTGCATGTTTTGTCTGTTATGGAAGTCATCCATCTGATTTTGCCTATCATAAGCGAGAAATTTAAGCTATAGTTCTCGAAAAATTTCCCATCTTCATTTTACTTAGCTTCTCTTGTATTTCTTCAATCCGGCTTCAAAATTTCCTATATCCATAAAGATGTCTGATAAAATTAAGAAAAATTGCATAAAAGTAAAAATTAATCTAAAAAACGAAAGTGCAAGAATTAAAATCTAAAAGAAAAAATTAAAGATATCAAAATAAATACGATAAAATAAAATAAGCCAGAAAAATGAAAACAAAAAGTGGGGAAATTTGTGCTCCCCCGAACCACTCACTTAGGCCTTTGGAGGCTGCAGGCCCCGACGGAGCTGAAATCTGCCAGGGGTTAGGGTGCTCCCAGAATCAGAACCGGCCACCAGACAACCAGCTGTGCCATGCAATGTAGGCAGCTGCTCGTGTCTTTGATGTAGTGGAAAAATTCTGTACAGTGGCCACTAACTTCTTGAATTTTTGTAGGACAGGCAGTGCAATTGATGTGGCCTTTGTGGTAGGTGTTTTGGGTGTGGATTGTGTTGCAGGTGTGGGCAAAAATGTACACTTGGTCGGGTGGAGAGAAATTTGCGGCGGTGGGCATTTTGGTGGCAGGCGATGGCGATGGCGGTGGGGGTTGATTACGTAAGGAATTTGTTGAAGGACATTCTTTTTGGGGCTCTTCCTTTGCTTTGTTTCAACTGCCCTCCTCAATTATAAAGGGAAGGATTTCTTTTCTTTCTTCTCCACTTAGAAAAACAACGACACACATATCGGGATTGACAGCGCCAGGACATTTCAATAAAATCCTACATGAGCCCACACAATTGGCCATTTGTTGTTGACCACTTGCTCCTCCGCCCATGGTGTCTTTGACATCTCATGATGGACATTGCTGTAACTGATCAATTGGTTTCAATGGAAGTCTTACAGGTTGTCCATTTATGCTCAAACTCATTTTTCAGCCTGTCTAATTTCTTGTTCAAATTGTCTTCCACCGGTGACAATTCTGATTTGAATGGGCATTAATCTCTTATTCTGCCTGCAAGTCATCTACTATCGGGTAAGGTCCCAGTAAACACATTCAAATGGAGGGATTATTTGTGGTGGGTGAGTATTGAGAGTTGAAACTATAAAATATGGAGGTTCGGGAGGATCATATTGTGGAGGTCCTAGTTCCCATGAGGAATTTGGTGTGATTCCCCAAGCTATGGTTGTAAAAAGCACTTACCATATGGTGAACTCATCCATTGGTCCCTCATGAACATGTAAGCTGCTGAGGGTTTCTCTCCCTTGAGGGTACTCAATCTTGTTCTCATAGGTGTTCCATTTTGATTTTCTAGTTCAAAGCCAGGCTCAGAACTTTATGGACTAACTGCGACAAAACCTTGACTGACCTGAGACGACCTGAAACAATCCTGTGACTTTTCCCCTTTTTGTTTTTATATGAAATGAAAATAAAATAAAATAAAATGACGGAGTGAAATATAAAGAAGTCACCAATACTTGTGATGAGGATCCACAGTGTTCCACCCAAACTCTCACTTGCACTAAAGGCACCATCCGTAGCTGGCTTGTTCCGATTACCGTGCCATGGTAGGGTGTCAGGAATCCATGAAAATTTATATCCTAAGTTCCTCCCCTCACTATAGTAGTCAGAGAAACTCACTGCGTGCCAAGCGAGATGTGGCGCCTAAACAGGGGTCAGTTGTGTTGCAGTCGAAGCCATCGAGAATACAAGTGAATGTCGATTTTTGCAGGCACCATAAAATTAGATGAGTCTCATGGAGGTTCTACCCAATGCGGGTACACATATGCACACATCCCCAACAGTCGATATGATTTCCAACATGAGTAAAACAGCCACTTGGGCCCATAAACAATACTCATCACAATATACCACTATGAATCCAACTATATCAATGGTTCTAGAGTTCAAATAGTACTCTTATTCAACCCTTATATTAAAATTAGTGAATTCTAATACATGTATGGAAGTCATCAAAGCCCACGTCGGCTTTCTTCTAGAACACGGCCTCTAGGACGAGCCGTCTCCTCGCACGCTCCTTGTGCACAGCAAAGGGGTCCCACGACGGGGTGAGCTAAAGCTTAGTAGGAGAATCGCCACCCCAAATTAGGTACACTTACCACCTAAGTCTTTGTGCAATGTTCCAGATTTAAACACACATTCAAGCAAATGCATGATCTACCTTGAATATACTGCATGACTTGACTCGGATCCAGAGTCCTCAAGACTCTCTCATACTGCTTCGCCTTGTGAGGAATTTATTTTATTAGTGGACAACCCTGCGTGTGTATATATATATATATATATATATATATATATATATATATATATATATATATATACTCTTTATATATATATATATATATATATATATATATATATATATATATATATCCGGTTAGTAGCTCCAGACGATTGATATATTATTTGTTTGTGGACACCCTCAGGTGAATATCAATTGGGCGCTCAGAGCGATTGATATTTTTAAATTTGGACTTCTCCCTCCAGATAATTAATGTTTTAGACAACCCTTCGAACCATTTTCTCTATACTCGTCCCATGCACTAACTCCTATAGTCCTAGGATGTTCAGTGCATATGAATCTGTATGCCATTTCGACAGTCTAATCCACATCACGAATATGTAAACACTGCACATATTCATAATATCATTACACAATCATGTCATATAATTTTCATTTCAAACATATAAAATTAAAAGCTCACTTGGGCTAATAATCAAACCACGAGCAATTTAATTTTAAATCACTCGGCGAGCTTACATATTTTCACAAAAATATAATTTTTAGAACAACTGTTTGGGGAATAGTAGAGCCCTCGATTACTATTCTAGAAAAATCACAAATCAACGATTCACTTAGTGAACCATGATCGCAGCCAATTCACATTTGATGCGCCTGTAGGACATTTGTGCACAAATTACTGGCTTGCACTGACAACCGTACCTATACCTGTTTGCTCAATTTTGTTTAAAGAAATTGCCTCAATTTGGTCCCAGGTTTGGGACCGATCAGATGGCCCCTCACGGCCTCATTCTACTCAAACATCGACAAAACACTTAAAAATAGGAATAAAACTCAAGTAGGGAGAAAATCCTACCTCAAGGAGTTTGAAGAAATACTAAATCCAGTGCCATATGAAACCTCTCCCGGCGTGAATCGGTTCTCCTTCTTGTCGAAGGCCGTAATGGTCGGATCGCGTACGAATCTAGAGAGAAGTGTTCTCTCTCTCTAAAACCTCTCAAAAAGAAAGCTACTGGATCTCAAAAATGTCTCCCACGTTTTTCCTGTTGGCTTAATGAAGGACAAGAAGCACTATTGACAATTTTGTCATTTAGTGACTTAAAATCAAATTCAAAATGACCATTATGTCACACTTACGAGAATTGATATTCGGCGCTACCTCGTCGTCCATTTCATCATTTCTCTACTCATACCACTTATGGCACGCTGGTATATGTTATATGTGACTTTAAATTACGCATGAAAATCGATTTTACAACACCGAAATGCGATGCCTCGTAAAGCGTGCCAACTCTGCTATCTCGAATTTTCACGAGTACACGTGCTAGCTAGATTTTGTGAAGGCAGATTCAGCGGTGCAATCCGTTTTGTCATCAGGAATCTAGAGAATAAATTATGGATTTTTAACGAATTACAATTTGTGCGAGAGAATCGATTTTTGCCCTTATCCCGAAATTGGAATTTCTCGGGTCTTCTGAATGATGCAGGGTCGAACACGGGGATGGGTTTTCTTAAACAAATGATTTAAGTAAAAGTAAATGGATTAATTTGATTTGGATTTTAAGGTGGTGTAAAACGAGGAGTTGGTAGTTTCTGTTAAATAAAATGAAGAAAAAATAAGAAAAAGAACTTCTTGAAGCATTGGAGCTCTTTGGTTTTTTTTTTTTTAGGTCTAAGGCAAATGAGAGGTCCGGGTTTCTTTTTCACCGTATTGGGGAGGATGACATATAGTCATCTCTTTGGATCGGATCTTTATTTAGCTTTAAAAACTAAACCCTAATATTTACCTTTTGAGCAACATTTATTTAGCATTTATGGTTCCTTCGGTGAAAAATCTATCTTGACTCATCCTCTGATGATTCGTAAGGGGAAACTAATGAATCTGAATGGATCACAAAATAAGCATCCTTTGAACCTTAAAGATTACCAAGTATTGATCAAGAGGATGCAACTACAGTGAAAATATAACCCTTAACCTACCTCATTTAGCTCGTAAAGAGCAACCTAATGGATATCGATGTCTGACTAAGAATACCTTCGAACCACTAAAAGCTGCCAAGTATTGGCGAAAGTACATCAGCTTTAAACCTAGAGTTGAAAATTTAGGAACCAAAATGTCCAAAGCACTCTTTGCGTGGCAGGGGGAACCACCGACCTTCGAGATCTACCGGCGGCCTTCTACTTCAAGGAGGAAGGGGTTTTAGCCGCACGTCCTCCAAGTTGTCATCCTTGGAGGGTGTTTAGAGAAACAGAAAGTGAGAGAAAAGAGGAAAGAGAAAATGAGGCAACGAGGGCCATTCTTTTCCTTCCCAAAAAACTAAAACTTAGGTCAGCAGTGTTTTACAATGGCTTATATAGCCTTACAAACATGTGAAATACCAAAATAACCTGACTAGAATAATTACGATTGAGGTAGAAATGAGAAAAACCAAACGAAGTCGTTTGGATAAAAAAACAAAAGCGAAGAATTTCGCTGCAGTGATTTAAGCTATCATAGCGAAAGTCGCTATGATAGCAAAATTATATCATAACGAAAATTCGCTATCATAAGCGAGTATCATCTTGTGTAATTTTGTGCTTGTTCACCATTCTTTGTTCCATTGTATTTCCTGTGCCCACTATTCCCATGCCTTGTTCCATTTCTTCAAGCTTTGATATTCTTCATTCTGACACTTGAAATTGATAGAAAACCATATAAATTGATGGAAATCAACGACTTTAGTTATGATTGGATTGACCGATAATTTATTCAATTCTGTAAAACTATGCGACCTCGAATGCTGTCCAGTACGATAGGGACGAACATGTCAGTGGTTATTAAAACAATTAGTACACAAAAGCGCTCAAAACCTGGCCAAAATAGGGTTCAAAATAATGCACATTTTGAGCCTTGTCGGTTATTTTCCATCCATTTGTAGTAGTTTCCTCTGGCAATTTTGCTTGCCATCCTGGGTAATGTATTTTTAGCATTGACTCCCATATAACCTTTGTCTCCCTTACCCAAGCACTAGACATCAAACGAAGATTAGATTTTAGATAATGCGAGTTAGGATGGTAAGTCGGCAAACCTTGTTCGCGTGTGTCCACGTCTCATAGTTGGGAAGTATGTTTTCAGTGGACAACAACCATGCCCTCCATGCACTATTTGAGTGGAGTATATATAAAACCCGAGAAAATTCAATTTTACGAAAAGGTAAAACGATGAACACAATTAGAAAATCGAATTTTTCTAGACCTCGGATGAAAGCAGGACTTCAGGTTATGTCTGTGAGTCTGGATTGTGGTGAATTTAGTCGAGTGAGATAGTCGAAATTTCATGTTTTTTAAAACCAGGAGTAACAGGATGTTGGCACATGTTGGATGGCTCATGTGGAGCCATGTGTCGAAATGAGAGCAAGTCAAACAAAAGGTCTAAGTAGAGTTCCACTCATGGGACATGTGTCACAAACTTGAGAGAGTGAAAAATCTAAAGATATAGATAAGAGGATAAGAAATCCAAGAGAGCCAATGAAAAGAGGTGACACGTGGCAGAGAGGACATCCCACTTGACATTGGACCAAATAATTCGTGGGGGGAAGAAGAAAATTGGAGAAAAAGGAAGGAAAGAGAAAAAGGAGGAGGAGAGAGCTCCACCTTCTCCACACAAATTTCAGACAATCAGGCTGTCGTTTCTTATCAGCGAGGCAAAGTTCGTCCACCATGAGGAAGCCGCTATAGAGACCAAAATCTAGGATTTTCCACGACTCAGAAGGTGGGGTTTTTCTCCTACTCGGATTATTTTCAGTCTAAGAGCCATTCAAATGACATAAGGTGTTTAGAAATGGGAGCAGTAGGTGCGGTTGGAGTCCGAAATTTTAGGCTGAATGCTAGAATTTTGAGAGGTATTTTAGACCAGGTAAGAAGCTGGATTGTGGGGTATTTTGGACAGTGGGATTGAATTATCGGTGTCTTGGTGATCAGGGGTGAATTTTGGGGTATTTTAAGGAAGTCCGCATTTGCTACGCTATTGGTCCACGTGTGCTGTTTTGCATGTTGTTGCAAAAAAATGAATAACATGAATTGGCATGGAAATGGCATTTCGCATTTCATATGCACGGGGACACCGTAGAGTAGTAGGTGTGAGTGCATGACATGGTTTTTAGAGAAATTATATCGAAGGGTTGTCCACAAATATTTATCGGAGTATGTCCATTATATTATATCGGAGGGTTGTCCAAAAAAATATTTGTCAGAGTATGTCCACTAAATTATATCGGAGGGTTGACCAATAAATTTTGAAATCGGAAATTGTCCAATGAGCTTTCAAAAACAAAAATCTTTTTTTTTGGAAACAGTTTCTCATACATGGCATATGCATGTGTGAGGGAGTCGGTGAGGACTCAAGGCATCGGGCATGGCAAAGACATTCGAATAGGGACGTGCATAATTTTACTTGAATGTGTGCGTTTACCATTGCATGTGCACTTAGGTAGGAAGTACCCTTGTAGAATAATTCATCACGGGCATTACTCCACTTGTAAGTGGGAAAACAATTTCGAATGCTGGAGGTACATCGGGGGATGGCTGTGAGACCTCGATTATGAAGAAAAGGCCATATTGGCTTTATATTGTGTTTTGTAAAGTTTGGGTAGAAAACCCAGTTTTTGTGTGTGTAAGGAATAAAGAGTTGTAATTAAACTCATTTTGTATAATTAATACATTTGGCAAGTTTTCCAGTTTTCCTGTTATCTTTGTAATAAAAAAGCTAATTTATATCCAATTTAGGGTGTTTTAAGAAAAGGAAAGAAAAGGCACACGAGGTCTATAGGATCGAGAGGGGAGTCTTGCCCATTTTGGGTCCTCTATCGCGAAAGGTTTCCACCCCAGCCTGGTTGCGACGAGGGGTCTTCGGTGTGTGTCGGGGTGTGGTCGAGGCCGGAGGCAGCAGTATTATAACCTGACAGTATGTCACGATAGGGTGGCGCGGCGGTACGCGGCGCAGCGCGCGCCAGCGCTGTGCGATAGGCACCTGCGATCCGCCGCGATGGTGACTGCGACGGGCGTGAGCGCACACGTGGCCGGGATCTCGCCTGCGCGCCACGGCGAGAGCGAGGCGTGGCGAGGGAAAAGCTATCAGCGACATCGCCCATAAATGCGCCAGCGATAAGTGTTTTGACCTTGTGTCGACATGGCTTGGGGTGGGCGGGCTTGGAGCCATGATAAGGAATGCACTCCTTGTGTTGTGAAAGAGCCTTGAGTAGCGACGGGTAGTGCGTGTTCGCGGAAGAATCTGGCGTCTTGCGCGGCGAAAGAAATACGCGTAAGCGGCGTCGCGGCGTGCGCCGCTGCGGTGCTAGGCATGCGCGCTTTGGCGTAAGCCATCGGCTGTCGCGACGAGCTATCCGATAACTCGGAAATTGCACTATGGGTACCTTTGTTTGACCTCTTTAGCTCATTGACCTTTGTTCATGGACCTTATATCATGAGGTTTCCAAATCGAGTTTTATTTCGGTGGGACGAAAAAAATTACCCAGAAAATGAGGATTCACAATGTCAGTTTCACGCATTTGAAATTCTGGCGAGAGAAGACCTAACCAATCCACAGGAGATGTCTAAAGAAAGGGTTTCGCATAGGAAGCTGGTGGTCAGTAACAATCATTTGGGAGGATTTGTGTGTGGGCGAGAGTTGCGACGAAGAGGCTGATGGGAGGAGAGCGCTATTGAAGCACAGACAATGGGAGCAAGAGGCCTTTTGCCTGATTGGTGTCGTGGTCAAATTCTAAGATTGTTGAAGATCACGACCTATAGAAGGTCGAAAAAAGACGAACAACAATAGAAAGCGAGGCGGGAACGGGAACGAAAGATCAGTTGGATGATAGTTTTGGACTAATGTTATGCTTATAAATGGTATGGTAGGTTTGGAGAGCAAAGCGAAATGAGGCGTGTAAAACTGCATCACTTGGAATTTGATTCAGATATAAGACATTTCAAGAAAGATAAGCTGCAGAGCAGGAACATCGGAGTGAGAATGAGATTGAGAAGTTGAAGAAATGAGTTTGGAAAAAAAAAAAAAGTGTATTTAAAACTTAGAAACCATTTAAATTTATAGGTAAAATTATAATTGATTGGCATTAGAATAAAAATTATTAAAATAACTAATTAAATACAAAATTAATCTTGAAGCATTCTGAATTAAATCAAATTAATTTGTAATAATTAAAAACCTTTATGGATTAAATGCACATTTAAATTTGAATTCAAATCTAGCAGTTTTGTATTTCTTGTGTGTTTTATGACTTTGAATGTTTAGATTTTAAATACTCCAAAACTAAGGTTTTTATTTAGGCTTATAGCTCTAAAATGATTAGAAAAACCGAATTTGTCGAGTTTATTCACTTTTATAGTGGGGGGGAGAAGCGAAATCCATCGATTGCTGAAATCGGAAACTTGACCCATTTCTTGTGCTACTTTTCTCATGTATCCATGCTCACTTGAAATACATTTCAGGATCCCTCAACCTTTCAAAGATCAGCGGTAGAAATAAAGGATAATTTGACCTAAGGGCTGACCAATGCGAGATATTAGTGGATCGCCGGAGAGCGGATTTTTCTTTGAATAAGGTCATTCAGTTAGTCAAAAGAGTTTTGGGGGAATCCTTGGGATTAAAGAGCTACATGGTCGGAGGCTCGGATCTTGCCAGTCAATATCCTCAATTGTTTTCAGATTAAGGTATCCTCTTTATGTTAGTTTTGTTCATTTCGAGACGAAATGTTCTAAAGGAGGAGGATTTGTAACGCCCCATCTCGAGGAGATTAATACGGTATAATGTAATCATTATTATGTGCACCAAAGGCTTCCTTAATAATTAATTTAGTGCCATAATAGGAATTTTTGAAAGTTGTTTTAAGGGTGAAATTATAAAGTTTTCAAGAATTGTGGCACTTTGCAATTAAAAGGAAAGTGGAGGAGTGAGAAATTCAATTATGGAATTTTAAAGGATAATAATAATAATAAATTGTCAAAATAGTTCGGGAAGTCGAAAATTCTCACAGATCTCGGATGTGTGGCCGAGCCGTTAAGTTCGTCTGCGAAATCTAGTGACCTAAGAAAGTTTCGTTTAATTCTAAGGCGATTCGGAATATTTTCTGAATTTCTAGGCAACATTTATGAAATAAAAACACAGCGGGATTTTGAAAATTTTGAAAAAAATGGCAAATATTTAAAAGAATATTCAATTAGGATAAATGAAATTGAAACCAGGACAAAATAAATTGTTTCGGGGCTGAAAAGGATCGAGAAATGAAAGAAAAATGGGACATGTGGGTCCCACTTGAAAAAAAAAAAAAAAGTAGCAGGGAAACAAAAGAAAAGGAAGCGGTGAACAAATTGACGGGCGTGGTGAGAGCGTCGGAGAGATAGAGAGCGGTGATTTTATTTTTTATATTTTCTCTTTGATTCTTTCTCAGATTTGCGAATCGGATCCATAGGTTTCTTTGGGCTGACAAAATTGGTACTCTGACGGAGGCTGCAGCATGGAATGCCATTCTCTTGTGCTTTTGTCAAACTTTAAGGTAGAAAATTTGCCCTACTGTGTTGTTTGAGCACAATGCTATATAATGGCAGAAATTTTCTTAGAGGCTTTGTGAAGGTGAAGTAAACCAGGTCGAAATTTTTAAGGCGAGTTTAGGAATTTTCTTAGGAAATTTTTGGGGCTTGTGTTCGGATGTCGGAGGCGAATTGGAATTTGTTGGAGATTGATTTGGGTTGAAATTTGGGGAGTGTAGTCGGACATAATTTTTCGAAATGTTTCGAATTATTTTAGACTCTGGAAAGTCCCTTTAGTCGAAAGTTTGCCTAAGCAAGATAGTTTTATGGGAGCATTTGGTAATGTATGGACATTTTAGTCCAATTTCATCATATTATCGATGTCCATGTCGAATGGGACTATACGTAAAATTTTATTTAGAATCAAGTTGATTCCGATATAATTAAACACAGAAAGCCACATTGTATGTTTTATGGTTAAAGCGTTAAAGCGGGGGCATTTTCGGTACTTTAATGGATTGTGGCGATTTGAGCATCCAGGCGAGAATTAGAGTGCTTGACAAGATTTGAAAGAAATTGGTCGAAAAGGTGTTACTAAATCATTTCTAAAGCGAAAGTGTTTAAATTACAAGTTTATGAAATTCTTTGAAAATATAAATTTATAAGCATTTTTACCTCCCGTTTGTTATACTTAGTAGAAAAGTTTGATTTCGATGTTAAAGAAACGGTTGCTGGTTTAGCAAAACCCACTAGATGGCACTTAAGCTCGGTTTCGATCGGATGTATTCGGATTGTACGTAAGCGATGTTATGGGACTCAATATGACTAACTACTTATATTGCACAGTCGGCAATTGGGGTTAGATCTAGTATATATTTATATAGTGAGTCGCCCTCTGCACATTCGAGGTATACTAGTTAGCGCGACTTGTACACTTAGCGATGGTGTTGGTTAGGGTTCATCAGAAACATTTTGATCCCAGAGGTTCCATTATGCTATCATGAATCGCCATGTTCACTTGGACCATATTAGTAGGAGTAGTGTTCGAGGTTCACTATCGATCGCAAGTTAGAGGTTCAGAGGCATCACGTCTAGAGGTATTTGAAATGGACCATAGTGGTTGGTACTTGATTTATAGTATAGCACTTTAGGATATTAACCACCCAGCGAAGCAGTTTTGACGAGAAATAGTTTTCGGAACCGGTTTTGTGACATAATTAGTTTTGAAGCAGTTTTCGCGGCATAAGCGATTTCGGAAATGGTTTCCTGCTTAAAAAACTGGAGTTTCTCATAAGCAGTTTTACAACCATTTATGTCTGATTTTCTGTGGGAGGTACAAGCGATGACGACAACATTTAGAACTTATAGTACTCAACGGCAGTTTGGCTCCACGAGTTTTAAAATAATTTTAGTCTGAATCGGCTAGAAAGACCTTTCAGGATCCTCGGTCCTAGGCCCATTTGTGTTGTGATTATATATAAGATAAATTTGTAAATTAAAACTAGTAAAAGTTAAAATGTGGCATTTAACACCACTAAATATCTTTTGTAAAATATGCATGCATGGTTTGAGAGAAAAAGCGAGGTTGCGATAAACTTATATTGGATTCTGATCCTTATCTTATATTTGATGAGAATGAGAGGTCCTTTATTATTGTGGATGGACATTTGGAAAACATTGGGTGTATTTTTGTTTTATACGGGTGATTTTGTATTTTGGGCTTGACCAGGTAAAGTCGTTATCTTCTTGGGATTTAGATTAAATCTAAAGGTGTGAAATTTTGATAGAAAAGTGAAAAATTTTATAACCACGTTTTCGAAATAAAGTTTTAAACGATTTTAAATGCTTAGCTTCATGGTAACTTGTCGATCCCGACGAGCAGGTGGGAGGTTCTTGTGGAGTTCTTAGACGAGATTTCGCTGTCACTAGGAAGGAGTGCAATCGAGTTGGTATCGAAGCGGTTTTAGGCGATAGTTAAGCCTTTTTTATTGCGTTTTCCATTTGTATATCCTATAGAATTGTTTTTATATAATGATTTTCCTATTGCAACCTACATTGTTTTGTAAATCCTTGCATGCATCAAATATTGAAAAGTGTCACTTAATTTTTTTTTACCTTGAAATTCACAGCATTATGTCTGGACGAGGTCGTAGAGGTAGATCCCCAGGACTTAGCACAAGAGCACCACAGGAGGATATGTAGACACCCTTAGATCGAGAAGATGCTTCGAATCAGCGATTAGAACCGCCGAGGGCCGCAAACCACGGGCGGTACGCTGGCGATGGATCGGGTTATATAGATTATTCACGATAACTACCCATCGAGACAAAGTCTCCAGGAAAGTAGAGGCATGATGAAACGTGCGCTCTAAATTAGGGGCTAAAACATGATGAGTGCAGCGACCCAGAGGCAGGGTACTTATGGTTAGATAGGGTTAGTGTTCTATCTATTATATGGTGATGTAGACATGAGGTCTTTCCACCATAATTGCTGGAAAAGGTGGCCAGTGGACCACGAGGTTCTTCAGCCTTTGGTGAATCACCTGAATTTCAAAACTATTTACTAGTTGCGACAAAAGCAAGCAAATAGTTTATGAAAAGTTTTGAAACTTTTTAAAAAGTAAAGCAATAGTAATTTTATGAAAAGTTTAAGGCTGCACTAAAGGTAGAAAGGACAGTTTTAGTTCTAACTCAGGGGCAGCCAGACAATAAAAGAGGTGCTCTTAGCACTAGTCAGCCAGGCACCAGTCAGTCTAGTAGAAAGAAAGGAAAGAAGTGGACCGGCGGTAGAGTCTCAGGGGGCGGAGCGACATCAGCCCGGGGATCACGATTTCAATCCGCAGCGGTGAGGAGGTGGTAGATCTTCGGATCATATTTTCCATTGAACCCTTTTTACGTATCGGAAGGCATCTGGAAGTCACGGGATAGATATATTGAGATGTTTCCATTGCTGGCGGGCGGAAGGTCACTTTATCGAGGCGTCCAGGTTAGTAGGCTGCGAGACCTCACGGGGTGAGTACGATTAGCATCTACCCAGGGCACCGTGAGTCCCGATTGGTAGTAGAGATTGGTTCCGAGCAAAATTAAGCGATACAACACACAGTAGAGGTCGTGATACCCGGGGTGCGGGGAGCGAGAGCCGATACCTCGATTAGCGGTCGGTGGTACTCGTACTTTCGGGCTGGGAATCAATTCCTGTTGGGTCCTCCTGGCCCGAGGCGGATGCATCACGGGCGTGATTCACGGTATGATTCAGTTTCAGCGAAATCATGATGCACTAGCCATTGGTGGACCGGGAGCCACTCATTCATTTATTTCGATTACCATTCAGCGAGAGGCACCGGATAGAGTCCCGACTATGGATAATTAGTATGGTGGTTTACGTACCCGATAGGGATACTATGATATCCAGAAGGATAGTTACAATGTGAGTGGTGATCGAATAAAAGTTTTTCCAACAAACTTGATAATGTTGGGGTATCCACGCCGTTGATATAATCTTGGGTATGGGTAGTTATCGGGCATAGAGCCACCTTAGATTGCTATAAGAAGGAAGTAGTGGTTCGGCCGGAACGGGCGTGATATTTCGAGAATCGAGAAGAGGGTACTTTAGTCATTAATGCCATGACCATCTCGAAAATGCTTCGGAAGGTTGGGAGTCCATTTGGAATTTGTAATGGATAGGAGACGAGAGGGACGCGGTGAACATCCCCATAATCCAAGAAAGTTCCCAGTATCTTGGATGATATTTTAGGTTTACCCAGGATAGAGAATTGAGTTCGTTATTGAACTAGTTCCGGGGACCGGCTGATATCCATTCCTCCATACGAATGGCGCCCGACGAGTTGAAAGAATTGAAGGCTGGTGGAGGAATTGCTAAGCAGGGCTTCATCAGGCCACAGTACCTCACGAGTGGGGAGCTCCGGTTCTCTTCGTAAAGAAGAAAGATGGAAGCTTACGGTTGTGTATAGACTATAGACAACTGAATCGGGTGACAATACGCAACCAGTATCCGCTTCCTCGTATAGATGAGCTATTTGACCAATTGCAAGGATCTCAGGTATATTCAAAGATTGACCTAAGGTCATTTTACCATAGGTTGAGAAATTCAGGGAGAATGATGTTTCTGGGCACTTGTCGGGACGAGATCAGGTCTTTCAGGATTCTAGTGATGCCATTGGATTATTATTGCTGACTCGCGTTCATGGATTTGATGACAGGGTATTCGATCGTATTTAGATAGGATTTGATAATATTCAGTGATGACATTCTAATGTACTCAGCGGTTGAAGGCATGCGGGCATCTCGAGACCGATGTTAGATTCTTAGAAGTCGATTATACGCTAGTTTAGTAAGTACCCGATTTTGGTTGGACAAAGTAGGCTTTCTTGGGTCATGTCATTTAGGCAAAGGTATTAGTGTGAATCCTCAAAAGATCGAAGCTATAGTGGCCCCAGACGCCAGCGGAATGTTTTCTAAAGTTCGCGGTTCCTTGGATTAGCGGGTTAATGCAGGGGAAATTTGTTGGGGATTTTCGAGAAGATGTGACCAGTTGACCAATCTATTGAGGATCATAAATTCGAGTGGTGGAGATTTGCCGGCATTGTTTTGAGGCGGGGCGGAGATTGGCTTGGCGGCTCGGTATTAGCACTACAGTCGGAAAGGACGATTATGTGGTACCATAGTGATGCCTCAGGACAAAGTTAGGGTGTGTTTGATGCGGGATGGTAAAGTGATAGCTTATGCTTCCTAGTCGATTAAAGAAACCTGGCGGGGAACTACGAGCCATGATTTAAAGAGACTAGCATGATGGTTTCGCTCTAAAGATCTAAGAGACAGTATCTATATGGTGTTCCTTGTCGAGATATTCACGATGGTAAGAACACTGCAATATATCTTTACTCGGAAAGAGCTTAACTTAAGGCAGCGCCGGTGGTTGGAGTTGATTAAGGATTATGATTGCACGATAGAGTACCATATGGGGAAGGCCAATGTAGTGGTCGATGCTTTAAGCAGGAAACCGGAGGGTTCCTATGCTTATTTGCAGATGGTATATCTCCCATTGTTGATAGAGTTGAGATCTTTTGGGATTTGATTGCGGTGGCGATATAGGGACAACTGTTGGCATCGTGCATGATGATCTCTTTCTGCTGGATTAGATCAAGAGAGGAGGTGAAGCAGGTTTGGAGATGATTAAGTTGAGGGCGCAGATTGAGGGTGGTAGAAACGAGTTCGGATAGGAGACAATGGCGTAATAGTTCGAGGGTGAATGTGTGTGCACAGACCTGGGTGGGACTAAAAGTCTGGAAGAACACTCTTGACCTGTACCAGCCGCACAGTAGCACCAAATGTATCTTACGGGGGCATTATTGAAGTGGAGTGAAAGAGAAATTACGATTTGGTATCCGGATGCTAACACAATCGACTGTATTAAGTAAAGGCGGAGCACGAAGCCCGGGGAAAAGATACAGCCTTAGATTCCTGCGGGAAGTGGGATAAGATTAATATGGATGTTTATTCTGCGGAGCTTGGGAACTTCGAACAGCACACGATGCCACGCTGGGTGATAATGGATAGGCCCCATGAAATCCGGCGCATTTTCTCCGGGATTAATGTGACAGCCTAGTTCAGACGAGATTAGCGATTATATGTGGAGGGCGTTAGATTACATGGTGTTCCTATATCGATAGTCTGGGGCCAGAAACCCAGTTCACATCGAATTTTGGTCAGGTTCTGAGGATGCCATGGGAACTCGGTGCACTTTATCCTGGCTTTCCATCCTGGCCCGATGGTCGGTCGAAGAACTGTCGAGCGTTAGAGGATATGCTTAGAGCATGCGTGATAAAGTTTAAGGGAAGCTAGGATATGCATTTATCTCTGATGGAGTTCACCTACAACAACAGTTATCAATCCAGCATAGGCATAGCTCCATTTGAAACGTTGTATGCGAGAAAGTCTTCGATACTCAGCGTATCTTTGGGATGAAGTAGGAGAGGGAGGCCGATAGGCCCGAGTTAGTACCAAATTACCTTAGATAATAAGATCGAGATTGTCAAAGAGGCAGGAGACTCCAGATAGCAGGGGCAGACAAGAAAAGTTATGGACTTCTTGCCCGTAAAGGATCTGATTTAAAGGCGACGATAAGGTCTTCTCAAGTTTCTGGAAAGAGACAACCCTCAATTTGGAAAGGCAGCGGAAAGTGAGGAGGCTGAATACATAAGACACGAGATTATTTCAGTGGGACCATTAGCATATAGTTGTTCCTCCGAGTTGTCAGGTTCATGTGTGTTTCATGTATCCATGCTCCATGATACATTCTGAATCCCTCCCATGTACTCAAAAGATCCAATGGTAGAACTAAGGATAATTTGACCTATAAGGAGCAATAAATGCAAATAGTAGATCGCAGAGAGC